>SCLH01000830.1:0-78351 GCA_004367855.1 Oikopleura vanhoeffeni
AGTTGTAGCTTATCTGGGGAATTTGTTGTGCATGCCAAGACTCCTTTTGGGTTAATAAGGGGCACAACACCGTGACCTTGGTCAGTTCCATGATGACGAAATACACGGACTTCGGATTTTTCCCAATCAAAATGGAGCTCCGAAACTCTCTCCTGGAGAAGAGACCGACCGATTATTATTGGTACAGGAATTTTGTTCATAACGTCAAAAAGAATGTTTGGAAATTTGATATTTCCCAATTTAACATTAAGTTTAATAAACCCTACAGAAGTAACTGGACTATTACCGATTTCCATAATCTGCTGACCAACTCCAAAAATTGCTCCTTCTAATTTGTTTTGGATAATGAGCGAGTGTCTGATCAGACAGTTATCGGAACCGATTTCCAAGAGACCTTTGTATGCAAAACTTGTCCTACCCGAAGAGTACTCTGCTTAACGTTTACTGGCTTATTATTAGCCACAAAGTCTTTAAAATTTAATAACGGACATTTTGAGTTATCAGAAGACTTGTCAATGTCAACTGATTACAAGAGTTTTATGAAAACTCGTCGTCACTGCAACCTTCCATGGGTTGATCCCAGTGAGTGGATGATAGAAGAGTCATTGGCTCGCGACCTCGACCGCCACGATAAGCATTATTCGACTCTTTTGGCTTCCCCGAAGGTCCACCTTGGGAAGTCTTGATCCCTTGATCATTAAACTTCTTATTATTGTTCGACCGGTTATTTCCCTGGCCGTACAGGACGGAAGCAGATGCTTGAAAAAGTCCTTGAGTCTGTAGGGTCTGTGCCCTCTGTGCAAGTATGGCGGGCAACTGTAAAGCGGTTTGTTCCACGGTTAATGCTCTGAACATGTCCGGGCAGGTGGTGTTTATATTATTTAACACCATGTGGGTTTGTAAAAGGCTATAAACATCACCTGCCGTAGGCTCTCTTTTTGAGTCTATGGAGCAAAATTCTTGGTGAGCCGTACGCACATTGTTGAGGTTGGTCATTACCCTCGAATTAAAAACTGACCAACTTTCATCCGGTTCCTTTTTTAATGAGTAACAAGTCTCTAGCAGTTGAAAAACTGACAAGTAAAGAGACCAATTTGATTTTCAAAATTCGTATAAACCTTCTAAGGTCGAAACGACACCACTGCGGCTTTCGTGTTGCTCCAGAATTCAGAATGCGTTTGGTGAAAACCGTCCTTTGATCACTGGCAGCAAGTCTCTATCCGGTAATTCGGTAGCAATTTTAAGTTGCTTCAATTTCGTTATGAAACTGCCCACCGCTTCAGGGTCGGAACCTGTGAAGTTTGGGAGCTTCGAAATCATAGCAGCGTTCAAAGTCGCCCGAGAATAATCGGCAAAAACTACATGGCCGGTCAACGACGTCACCTCAACATTTGTTTCCTGGGACACAGCTAAATTGACTATGTTTCCGTCAAGGTCGCGATTGTCGATTTACGCTTGTAATCAACCTGGTTAATTAGATCAGCGTCCTCAAGGTCATCAAAAAGGATTTTTGGGAGTCAAGTTGGCATTTCAACTCAACATGGATGACATATCCGCAAGAGTTTAATATTATTAACCTCAGATGTGATATAGATAAACCTTAGATGTGATATAGATAAATATGACATGGTTCGGTCCCCCCTGCCATTGTGATTAGCCTTGTTTATACGAGCCCGCTAAGCCAATCAGCTTCCGGCTGAGTCACAAGGCCAGCGCTATATAAGCAAGGCTAAAGCCTGATTCTAGTCAGTCAGATATATTCGGCTCACAACCAACTCTAAAGTTAAACTCTAATAAATAATATAGCCAAAAGCTGAACCAACTCATATCTTGTTAATACTAATAGTAAAGCAATTGCATGGATAACTATAAAACATAACCATTCTATTAGTTATACATCGGCTCTCGTGCCTTGGCAGAATTATATTTTTGCCAACAAGGTTGAAAGTTTGAATTGTGTCGTTTCAAAAATTCTCGGAATCAAAATAAGAATAAAATACTTTATAAATACATATACAGTATATATCAAATACTTAATTATTAATAAACTTACGACTTACATATAACACTATCGCCAAATGTTTCGAATTTTCTTCTATACTCTACAGTAAAGGTAACCATTTTATAAACATATTGCACTTTCGGATAATGTATCATTCACGGAAGACTTCCGGTTATATTTTTTGAGAAGAAACAACTTCTTCTACATTTGTTTAACGGTATTAATACACTTTTTCATTATCTTGTTCTAAACTACTGCGTTATTTTAATATCAGCATGTTTCAAAAATTTCGAACAATTGCCTCCGAAAAAAATTTTTCAACCAAAAATCTCGCAAAATTTTGTGAATTTCTGACACTAACGCTTTATAAACCAGGTTTATTGATTGCATTTACGAATAAAAACATGAATTTAACAAGAGTAAGTTTTCTGAATTTGTTGTAAACGGTATAGACTAGACTCGTTCAGAAATAGAAAAAAAGAATTTTAAAAACGGAATGATATTTTCTGAAAGTTTCAATTTCGATAAAAATTTGCTAAAGTATCAATTTTATCGACTGTCAAAAGGTTTAAAAACGTAGTAATGTTCCAAACTTTACTTTATTCACAGAAGTTATTGTCTTGGTTTTCGAATAAATCATTGAATTCGTTTCTTTATCGTTAATTTCTAAAACTCATAATATCTCAAAAAATTGGATAAAATTCCAAATAAAAAATCAGAGCAGTGCAAAATTCTGGTTAAGTGTCGTACACTTGCACAGTGCAACTTGCACTATTAAGTAATATTGTAAGGGCGCGAACCTGATCCTAGAATTCACTGCATCGTAGATAAAAATAATTTGAAATTCAATTTTTATCGAAAAAAATTGAATTTTTTTTCTTATTTTTTGTTAGTACTTCTCGTGCGATTATTTGCAGCTCAACAATATTTACGCTATCAAATCTGGCAGGTAATTACACCATATGTAAAATATTTCACTTTTTTGTTGAAAAAAGACGTGCCGAGCAGATAAGTATTGATGCGTTAGTCGTCTTTGTTGTTAATATAATGGTTGTGACCCATGTAGTCAAGTGGTAACGTGAAGTTGAAAAGTTGCTTTAATATTGGTTAAACCCGGTTTATAGGTTAACACGTGCGTTAATCGAGTCAAGTTCTCTCGCTTTCACACGCGGGGTAGCGCATGAAAAGAAATTGAAAATTATTTTATAATAATCAGATAAAATACGGTTGATACTAATCAAATAGATGGCCACTGTTTAATTTTGTGTTGAATTGTAAATTTTACGTTTTTTTTGTCATCAATACCCTCTGAGAAATAAAGTCGACTATTTATTTAATTAAAAGTGATCCGTTATATAGGTGCAGAAAGTTTTTATGTTGCTTCTGGTGGTTCTGACGATTGGGCACATAGTAATAATGTTCCGATTGTTTTTACCATAGAACTACGAGATCGAGGAACTTATGGATTTGCGATGCCTGAATCTGAATTGAAAGAAACGTGTGAAGAAAATATTGCAGGAATTGAAACAGTTTATAATCATATAAAACCTACGAACTCGTGTCAGTGCAAATCATCAGTCACTCCAGAATATGATTATGAAACGAATAAATTTATTTGTTCGGACGAAGGTAATATGGAAAAAATTATAAAACTAAAATCTCACCCAAAAAAAAGTTTTCTAAGAAAATACAAGTTTAGTTGAAAATTTTTTGCCATTCCGCCTTTTCTTATGAATATTTTTTTTAAAAGATTAGTATCACTAATTGAATTTATACTTTGACTCGAGGTTTAGTGATATAAACATTATCGATACCAAATTAAAACAGTCAGACTGTTACATTTTACAAAATGAGTGAATTTAGATAAAAATAAGGGTGATACTGGAAATTGGCAAGTTGGCATGTTTAAAATTTCGAATAGGCAAGATTTTATGTGGTTATTTTCAAAAATTGGAAATAAGCCGGCCAATGACCAAATTTCGGATTACTCAGTTGCTTTGTTTTTCAAAATATCGTCGTTTTGTGTATGAAACACATGTTTTTAACTTTCTACGAAAACTTATTTTTCTACATATCTGTTAACGAGGAAGGTGGATATTTTTTTATTTGGTCTAGTATATAAGTGTTATTTAACAAACATAATTTACTAGACCAAACTAGAAAATATTTACGGGATATGTTTTGTTGCTGTTTAAAAACGATTTTACAATACTGATCAATCAATAATTTGAAATTAATGTACAAAATTGATAGATTATATATTTGAAACGGGTTTTCGTTTCTCGGAAATGATTGAATAAAAATCTATCAATCTAAAATATTATTGATTATTTAAGTTTCTCTTTGATACCGTTTTTTCACTTATTTTTCTGACAACGAAAATTTCGCAACAGGTTCTCTTTTCCTAGCCTGCCCCACACCACTTTTACTTGGTAGGGAGTCACTCTTCCCGCTTTTGTGCGGGAACACACTTTTTGGCGAGTTCCCGCAATTATTTTTTTGTGCGGATACCCAATGTTAGGCGAGTTCCGGTTTCCATTTTTTGTGCGAGAACCCGATGTTTGGCAAAGTCCCGTTTCCATTTTTTGTGCGGGAACCCGATGTTTGGCAAGTTCCCGTTTCCATTTTTTGTCGGGAAATTTTGCTGGTTTATAGAAAAATAACTGTTATAGTGTACACTCTTGGCATGGCAAAACTTTTCTCGGAAAAGTCTATGGTTATTGTTAAAAAATATGGTCGTTTTGTTCTGCGGACAAACCCTATTTTTTAAACCCTGACCCCCAGCCCTTCTCCAAAAAACAGCTTTGCGTCGTTTTATACCGTGTAAACTGAACACGAGTTTACCTAACCCTAATTCTAATACTTTCAAGACAGGGTTATAATATATACACTTATATAACTTATATAAGTGTACACATAAACTTATAGTGTACACTCTGGGCATGGCAAAACTTTTTGTCAAAAAAAACGAGGGTTGGTGCAAGAAGACTAGGGTTCCAACGGAACGCTAATCTTCTCACCCTAACCCTATTTTTTTTCCTGACAAACAAGTTTTCCACAGTTTTATATTTTGTAATCTAGTCGATTCGAAGGCAAACATTTCGAACGGAATATATAGTTTGGTAAATTCATTTCCATTGGAGTTGAGATTCTTGCGTATGCGTCTTCGTTTTCAGGCGTGTAGGTTTTGTCCTTATCTGTGTTATCAAATTCATTCATTTACAAATGAAATTAAAATATTTGAAATCAAAAATAAAATTCTACGTCTAGAACATTTTTTTTAAAGTTAAAAAATGAATGATAATCAAAAGCTGAACGTCTCAGTTTAATTATTTTCTTGTGCGGGAACCCGAGACCCTTAACTTTCAAAATTTTTACCAGTATATCAAAGTCTTTTAACACTTCATTTTTCTTTCAGGAACATCAACATCCAAAACAACCACAACGACGACAACCACCAGTTTGTCATCAGAAAACTGTTGCGAAAAACTTGTGGTCAACAACGAACTTGGTTTTTTTGCTGGAATATTTGAAATAGATCATAACAATATTGTGAATAAATTTCCTTTGTATACGAGAGATGACGGGGAATACAGGTAAGGCTTTCCGCGCAAACTCAGATCTCGCGATATATCAAAAGTTGCGTAGGTTTTTACGCCGATTTTCGTCTATGATATAAACGTGTATCAAACGGCCGGCTTATCAGATGAGATAAGTCGGGCCACCAAGAGGTGACAAAAATGTTTCGACTGGCCCTTCTTTTTCTAAGGCTGAGAATCTTGGCGCAGAAGAGCAGAAACGCTCTGTTAAACAATGAAGGTTCTAATTCTTAATCAACCTAAGCACTTTGGTGGCTTGGAAATTTGTCTATCTTAAAAAATTACCGACAAAATTACTCAAAAATGTTTTATAAAATTTTAATAGAAAAGTTTTCGAAGAAGCCTTCAATAATACTTTTAATAAATTCAATATAACTCATCTTATATCTCTTTATATATAATCGGCATATAGAGACGAAAAAACTGAACTTTAATCTCGAAAAAGTGTTTGTTATCTTTCGGCACATTTCAGAAATGAAATCTCGAACTGCCTGTGTTCAAGGTTGATTTTTTTTTATCTAATCTATATCCAGAATTAACTTGATTGTAGTATTCATGACCAAATTAATTGCTTTAAATACAGCCGGATGGTCGTGAATTTTAATTTAGATAGTTTTGTTAATTAACAGAACAAATATTTCGCAGAATTTACGAATTTTTAAAAATTTGAATTTGATGAGAGATAGAAGTCCAAGTTATAATTCAAATAAAATAAAGATTCAAATTCATCTAAAAGTTATTTTTGAGATATATTTTGGCATCACAGATTGTCTGTCACCCACAGACGTGCGTATAGATTCTCAAATTTTTATTGTGACCAAAAGTTGTTCGTTCGGTGACATAGACAAATTTTGTCGCGTTCGATGTTTTTCGGCTAAAAAAATTTCGGCTACGTAGCAAAAACATATAATGCACAAGTGTAGGCAAGAGTTTATTCGGGAAACAGTTTTAACGTCGAAAAACTTTCATGTTATTTTAAAAGTTTTCGGCTACATGGTGTCGAATGTCGTTTTCGGCTATTACGTGTCGGAAATTTGTTTTTCGGGCGACGTCACTGTCCCCCGGGATCAGTTTTCGTCTCACGTGGTGCCAGCATTTGTTTTTTTCGTACCGTGTCGGAGTTAGTTTTTCCGGCTACAGGTGATGTCAATACGTTTTCCGCTACAGATCGGTAGTCAGAATTTGTTTTTGCTATGACTTGTCGATTCTAGTTTCGTCTCTAGTATTTTGTTAAATTGAATTATAACATATCGTTAAGATATTATTTTTATACATAGATAGGGAATGGGATAAACAACAAAAGCAAGTAGCGCACTTTTTGTCATCTTTCGAGATCGTGTGAGAGATGAATGTATAGTCTCGGGCCTCCTGGTTTTTAGCCCAAACCAATGTTAGATTTGGCCCATAATCACCAATAACAGTATTTTTGATTTTTCAGGGATCAATCAATGTATCTTCCTCCCTGTTTTTAAGTAGCCATTCCGAACATAAATTTGGACTCGTCTTCTGCTAAATCCGTTTAAAGTTTCCAAACATAAGAAATTCCAACTTTTTTTCAACGGAATAATTTTTGAACCATCGAAAAGTGGCTCTAACTCCCATGTCACATTTGTGAATATCACCCCGGGCGGCACCCTAAAGGAAACTGTGTGTTTAAAGTAGTCAGGGCCGGGATATTCACATAGTGTCGACTACGGGACATATTCCCTTTAACACCTTTTGGGTGATTGAAATGAGGTGGGCGAGCCAAATCCTAACACTCCTGAGACCCTTTCTAGCACTCATGAGCCAGCTTTTCTCACTTGTTCAGTCCACCTACATCTATCAAATCACCAAAGGTGTAAAGCGAATGAGTGCCTGTTATCAAATCAAACGGTATTCAAATGCTCGTAATTTTTCCTATTTTCACACAAACGGACATAAAAAATTGGGAAATGTTTAAAATAGCGCTTCAAGTGTTTTTCCATTAATTGGTAGAAGTTGACTTAAACCAACTTTTTTGCGGAATTGCCGCTAGGTCAACATAAGAGCTTACCGAAAAAGATTAAGCCACAATTCCGTGAGACGGTGACGGAAAATTTCTGAATCTGTGGATGTTGCGATTTGATTTGCTTAGGAACTGCCCAAATCCCCCCCGCCGAGGCCCGCTAAAGTAATTTTGGATCGTAGGCGGGTTTTTTTCCGCGCCAACCGCATTCCCAGAGCCGAACTGTCCGGAGGGAATAAGACATTTTTATTGTAATTTTTAAATTCACTTATTATTTTTTTATCAAATTAAATTCTTCCCTATATATTTTCAAGAGGGTAGGCTTTGATTGGGTCCTAAATAGCTGTTTTTGGCCCACTAAGAGGCCCAAACCTTTGAACAATAACGGGCTTCATTTGTGATGCTGCCTTACATATAAAAGTTGAATTGCATAAACATACAAATGATAACAGATGTGCGGAGTAGGGCATTTGCGTTAAAAAAATTATTTTTGAGCGTCGCCTTTGAGTATCACCCACCAAGACTGCTTACCAGTGTATGGCACCTACACTAAGAACGTTCGTTTAAGTATGGAAATTAAATTTTTTGACGGTCCAGGTTTCCCCCCGAAACTTCACCTTGAACCTGGGAAAACCAAGTTTCAACTTATGTCACTCAATCCCCTTACGATCCGTCATTGTCCCACAAAACTTCAGAAAACCACGTTTGATGAGTTGCCAGAACAACTTTTCTCGAATACATTGCATTTTTAACATTAGCCCACGAAAAAAGGTTAACGCACGCCATTCCCTATCTTCCACATGCGGAACTTAGACGACAACACACCTATATAGAACCAAAATTTTCTTATGACTTGGTAGAGAAAAATTCCATATTAACGACTACACCAACAACATAGTTTTACAAATCTAGGAGCGAAAAACTCTTTAACCTCACTGTACTTTTTTACAGGTTAGACGACGAAACTTCATTCAACATCGTCCAAAACAAAATAAATTTAGCACGAACATATTTAAAAAACCTATTTTTTGGAAACATTAGCAGAAAAATTTTAAATCCTCATAAAAAATTCCCAAATTAGCCCGAAAATTTATTGCTAACTAAATTCCAGATATAGCCCGAAAAATAACTATTTGTAGCACCCGACAAAATTTTTAGTCACCCCCACGCAAAAACTATCACCCTTTTTAAAGTGTCACTTTTAGGATCTTACAAATATTCGAAATTAAATTTTTTAAAAAAATAACAATAAATTAAAATTCCCCATTAACTGGCCATTGTTCTTATTATTAGAATTTTGTGCAAAGTGTTGACTTTCGTTAACAATAATTATGAATTATGTTGAATATTTCAGAAATGATGTTAAGCCCACTGTAAGAGATGTTCTATCTACCTTAACTGCAACGCAGCGTGTTTCAGAACCAAATGTAGAAACTGTCCACATCTAATATCCGATCAATTGTAACAATCAAGGGTGGGTCTGTTTCGAAATTTCCTGGAGGTTATAATATATGGGACAATATGAAAAGAACTTACGGAAGAAGTTTTGGTCGTCAACGTGTAAACATATGCCAGATTTCATCAATATGCAAACTAAAAAGCTAATAAGAAATTTTGTTTCATCTCGGCGATACCGGAACACGGATCTTTTATAATAAACCTTTATCCTTTTGGTTAAGATCGAGACTACTCCCTTTTAACGTGTGATTTTAACGTTGGGCTAGCATTCTAACCAAAAAGTATAAGGGATATAGGGATTTTCAGTATAAATTAAAAATTAAAACTCGTTTTTTTCTTCAAGGAATTCATTAAAAGTATGTTCAAGCAGTAATGTTAGCACAGATCATGATATAAGAGATATACACATACCATTTAACTTTCCGGCTGATTTACACTAACAAATTTAGGCCATCGCGATTCGAACCTAACAAAAATACATTCCGGTTTATACCGTTACACATCCTAATTAAATTAATAATTTTTCCTATCCAGACTTTTTTAGTCCAATGCAAAAAACGTTTCCTAAATGTCGTAACTATGGTGTTTTACGCCGGAGCCTTTTAAGATTAATTCTTTAACCTAAACCTGAGCCCTTCTTCGCTTCAGTATACCGAAGGTGTTAACTTTTGCACGCACCATACAGAAAAGTTGACGAAGCCAAAATATTTGTGAGAAAAGAAGAATTTAGATAAGAAAATGAATCAACTATTGATATAAACTATAAAAAAGGCAAGGCTACGCCTTCCCTTTTTTATATTATTGTATCATCCTTATTAAAAGACGAAAAAGTAGATTTTCTTCAATATTTTTCGGAGATCAAAAAGTTTATTTCCGAAAATTTAAAGTTCGAAAAATACGGTTTTCTAATTTATCGATATTTGACGTTATCCCGTTATCAAAATTACGCTTTCATTTTGTTTGTCTCAATTCACTGAGTTCAATGATATAAATTTAAATATAATAAATATCTTAAAAAGGAATTAAAATGACGCATTTAAAAAACCCAACATAGTGCGTTATTCAGAAGTCTAGACATGCAAAACATCTAACTAAGCTTAACATTTTTTTCAATTTGAGAGAAGGGCCTTTGAAAATCAAATTTTACTGAGAGTTCTCTTAACCCTTGGAAGCTCCAAATTGATTTATTCGGCAGAGACTCCTGCACCACTTAAGGGGGTGGTCGAGGCAATCTGGAACTTTTAAAACTGCGCCTCAAGAATAAACGGAGAACAGTAGTAACTTCATTATACTTTGTATGCAAAGACAAGGTTTTGATGAATCTTTGAGATAAAAAAAATATTTTCCATGTTTGGAATAGGCTGTCCAACCTCTAGAAAAGTGCCAAAAATTAATCTTAAAATTTTTTGACAGCCTTGTCCATGACCGCAATTTTTTACGATTTTTCACGAATGATCATTTAATTCACGTGGGAATCGACGTTCGGACCCGGAATTTCGATTTTTTCTTAGGTGGCGCTAAATCGCAAAAATGATCATGAATGCTGCGAAAAAATTTAAAAAAAATGATCATTTTTGCGATTTAGCGCCACCTAAGAAAAAAATCTAAATTCCGGGCCCGAACATCGATTCCCAGGTGAATAAAATGGTCAATCGGGAAAAATCGTAAAAATTGGGTCAGTGAGGCGACTTTAAGCCCTCATTACGGATAAACTACATTTCATAAAAAGCCGAGAATTATCTTTATTTTGTAAAGATAGTCAAACTTAGCGAGGTGATCAATTAAATTTTAATATTTTTTTTCAAATCGACCAAAACTGAGCAACAAAGATTGGGCTTTGATCGCTTACTTCTCATTGAAAACAGGAATATTTTCAAAAACATTTTTTTTTCTATTCGCACTCCTTAAGACCTTGGCTTCCACAATTTTTTTTGATTTTGAATCTATCTTCCCGTTTTCTCATAAATAGACGATTAGCTGCGCGATTGATCAAAAAAACGCGAAAAAAATTGTAGTTTGTCAAAAAATATTTGAGAATGAACAAAAATGTATTCGCTTATCACCGACCACAACATTTCAGAAAAACAATTGTCTCATTTTAGAACAAAAGACTCAAATTAAAAAAATATTTCATCAGATTTGTACATTTTTTTAAAAAATTTGTCGAAACGGAGCAGCAAAATTTGAGTTTAATCACTTACTTGCCATCGAAAACATAAAAATTAACATAATAATTTCTTTCTCTATTCTCACTAATTCTGACCTTGGCTTTCACAATTTTTTTTTATTTTTTAATCTGACTTTTTGTTTTCTCATCAAAAGACGATTTCAGCGTCATTGATCAAAAACTACAAAACAGTTTGCGCTGTAAAAAATCATTTTTTAAGAATGAAAAAATGTATCCTTAGTTAAAATAAAAATCCGAGCTCTTTAGCATCAAGCTGGAATCCAAATAAAGTATCGCGATCGGACCAGCTGATCGCTTAGCGTGGCATGAGAATAATCAAGCATCTGTTTGATTTTTTTCAGCAATTTTCGTTTAAGATCTGTTTTCAGCAGCTAGAGGGCGTTCAAATGTCGGTCACAAAAGATAGTTTTTTTGCCGATTTGATCATTGGATATCAAAAAATGCCTTTTTTTACAGAAGAGGAACTTGAAGATTTGTATTACTATTTCAATTATTTCCAATTAAATAGAAAAGTATTTATTTCAAATAAAGTTATAAAGAACGTTTGTTATAATTTAACCGCTAAGACTTCAAAATATTATCTGGGCGTAAGCCAACTTTCTGATCAGCGTTGCCGTAGCTTTCATTTGAACCAATTTTCGAAAAAATCGAAGCATATTTTTTTTCGAATTTTTCTCAAAAATTGAAAAATCACTCACTAAAAAATAAAAAGAGTTCTGATGGTGGAAATTTTATTTTTATTTTCTTGAAAGATACTCAAAAGGCTCTCCTGAAACCTCAGTTCCTCAGATTTTATCTATCGTTCAAACTGTTTTAGCAGCACACATTTTAGAGTTTTTTGAGAGAAATTGTCAAAAAAAGTAAAATGAAATAATTTTTGAACGAGACGTTCTAGAAAATTTTAACTGCCATTTTTGAATTTTTCGTGGCAAACTCTATGTTGGGTTTGATCAAAAAATTTCCAAGACTTTTCTTTCATCCGATTTAAGCGGATTCAAATTTTTCAGCACCACTTAAGTGGTGCGGAGCTTCCAAGGGTTAAAGTTTTTTTCAGCGAATTTGTTTTTTAATTTTAATCATGGTTTTATATTGTTGCTCTCAATATTTTGGACGATAAAATTATCTAGTGAATGAAAATCCTATTTTTATTCATTTCATATAATCCAATAAAAAATGTTATATTAAGGGGTTACCTTAAGGTGAAAACTTAAATGTATCAATTGTCTTGACATAAGGTAACACATTCTCGAAATAATTTTATCGTCCTGACAGTTACTCAAACGTCCTGCCCAAAATTGAGAAATCAAGTGTCAGGACGTTTGACTACGTGGTGAATTGATTTTAAGTATCATAAATACCTACATTAAACACTCGAACAACAAACCTGCCGATTTGTTTCTGAATGTTCTTTTTAATATATAAGTTATGAGCAATTTATTTGATATATTCAAATTAAAAATAACGTTTTTGCCTTATTCAGGCGTTTTTTTAAATATAGAAAAATAATTATTTTGAATAGTTGATTGGATTGTCTGACTAGATAATAAGATTAAATAGAAATATGTGTGGAAGAGACTGCGACTAATAACGGGACGCATTGTCTTGATATCTCGCTCTTATAACTAACCTGAGATTGTCACCTGAGACTGTTATCACAAGCTTTCTCTCCCTGACTATGTCTGTTCCACCAAATATAACCAAATATATCACATAGTATAAGTATTCGCGAAGCTTTTAGATGACGGGAAAAAACGCAAATCTCTAAACACTAAAATTAAAGTATCTTTGACTGATTTGAGTTGTTAGCTAAGAGATATTTAAGATTTTCTTATCACGATTATGCTTGGATGATAACAAAATCTCCATTTTTACCACATGAAGCCACGTCTGTCGTATGGATGTACGGTTATTTGGCTCCAGTTTCGAAAACATGTCCAACAGACACATTTGTTGGCGATTTTTACTATAATTCTGGTACCGAAGAAAATCCTTATTGGCATATTGTTCCAGAAGGAGGAATTTTTTGTGGAAATTCTGTCAACCTCAAACCAGACCTGATACCTCTCGGAATTCAATGTCCAAGTAATCATTTCACAGGATCTGACAAGATTAGGGGTATGATAATTTGCCGGAAATCTTTGGTCCGAAAAAAATGCTCGATATTTGTTTGGGTGAACCATTCATAATGAAGAAAAAAGATTTGTTCTCTTATTCTCTGCTCAAAAATGCAATTATTTTGCCATCATATTAAAAAACAGTTTCACGGAGGGGGCAGTATCGCCGAAAGTTTTTCTGCCAAAAAAGCCTAGGTCTTCGAAATTACGTCATTTCTTAATTTTATTTTATTTAATAAGGAGTTTCACAATAACTTTGAATGAAGTGAATCACAAACATGCATAAAATTTAATACTTCACCGAACGCAATCAAATTAAAGTTGATGGGTGTAAATTTGGTAAATTTAATCATTTTTCATTTCTTAAATAACATTTCGTGTGAGCATCTTTCGCATTTTCAACGATTAGAATCTGGAAATTCTTAACAATTTTGTCAGATAGGAAAAGTTCTCATTTTTATAAATAAATGCGAAGAAATTAATTTGGTTATTTTGAAATGAACCCAAATAAAATCGTTTGTAAATTTTGTCAGAGAATTGGACATTAGCCTGAAATAACACAAAATCCTGCAACATTTTCGCCAAAGACTTTCGGGAAATTTTTCATTACAGGGGGGTGCGGCGTATAGTTGGAAAGTTTGACGCCAAAAAACCCAACTATACGCGTAATTCCAACTTTACGCGTACTTTCCAACTATACGCGTACTTCTGGAAAATGTGCTCTGATTGGTCAATTTGTACAATATCTAGAGTTTAAAATTGCGTTAAAATATGTGATCAAGATAAGAATTTGTTGGTGATTTAAGGATGTGGGCGACGATATCTCAGCTTAACTCGTCGCCACATCCTTAAGGGTAATTTTACATATATTCTAGACTAGAATTTCTATGTTATGTATAAATTTGATTTCATCGAAAAAATGAAATAAAGTAAAATAAAAAAAATCTTGATTTCAAAGAAGGTTTCAAGGAAAAAAATAAGACCACTGCTAAAAACTATCATTTATCGGTCGGAGAAGAAATAATTATAAAAAATTCTATAACCTACTTCAAATTTTACGGGCTTTCTTATGGGCAAGTTTTACGTTTGGGCGAGAAAGGGGGAAAATTATGTGCAGATTATTAAAAGAAATAAATGTACTGAATAATCAAAATAAAGGTCGGAACTACAAATTTGTATGGTCGCTTTTGATTGATAAAAATACTCGGATATTTCTTTTTTGCTGGCTAAAAACGCCTATCTTTTGCCTAGGAACGTTTGAAAAAAGCCCTATCTTTTGCGTACAACTATACGCCGCACGCCCAGGAACGAATTAATTAATTTTTCAAATGCGTAGGTTTTTTCTCGGGTTCCAACTATACGCGTACAACTATACGCCGCACCCCCTGTAGTAATTTAATTATTCACCCCTGAAAGATAGTAAATGGTGCTGAAGCTAAAGCTGGTTCGTGGCCGTGGATTGCCAGAATGATGGTTTATAACAGATATCCGATTTGTAGTGGTTCAATAATTAATAATAACTGGATTTTGACTGCAGCACATTGTTGTATTCCAGGAAATGGGATTAAGTTTAAAATAATTTTCATATTTTTTTGCAATCCTTGGTTAAGGGCCATCAATTGGAAGATTTTAAAAAGGTGTTATCTGCAAAGTTTTGAATTTTTAAATTTGTTCAAAAGCTCGTTGATAAAAAACTAAATTTTGTCTCGAGCACTTTTGAAGGTCTCGAGGTCAAACTACAGGTAGAACTATAATTTTTAAAGGACACATCAGATAATTTCGAAAAATTGAAACACCTGAAAACAGTGATGAGAATATCTAATGTCCTCACTTTGATTTTTAAGTGTGACTCACACTGTGTGACTGATTAAATTCGAACAAACGACATTTTGAAAGTTTTCTATAAAAATAAAACTTTGAACAAAATTGAAAATTTGAGATTTTTGATGATGTGATCGGTAGTGCAATTTTAACCCACGTCCAATCAATAAGTCGTATTTTTTTATCTCTAATTGTTAGTCTAACACCTTGTGAAATCAGCTCATTCTATTTTTTTGTCAACCCTTAAAACCCTATCGAAAAGCTCGAGACAGCTATGGATTTGAAAATATAAGTTTTTTGATTGGGAATCACGATACAAATGAGCAAATGATCGATCCGAATCAACAACTGAAAGTTCTAGATTTCTTCATCCATGAGAGTTACAGTGGAACAAACACAGACAATACAAATGACATTTGTTTAGTTGAAGTAGAAACAATTTCCTTGTCTCCTCAGAGAAATATAATTTGCCTTCCAAATCAAGAAATCGTTCCAAAATAATTGACTTTTGATTCTAGAAATATAAGTTTTAAAAATAAATAAATACTACTTTACTTTTATTTTTTATTGTTTTTGAGACATAATAATTATTCATTTTCTATTTAAAAATAGTTTATTTTTGACATTTCGGCTAAACAGCCATTTTCATCATTCTTTACTTAAAATGTGACTGTCAAAATGCGAACAGCGTGCGTAGGCGCCCTATCTTCAAAATGGGTAAGTCCAAGTTGGACTGTTCAACTCCATTGGCTGACATTTCAAAACTTCTGATCAAGTTCCAACCATGTACATTATAAGTAAAGTATAATACAAACTGGGGGGAAACCTCGGGCGGCAAAACAAAACACAGGAAAGAGGTCGTTTTACTTCGTGAAATGTATACTTTTTAAAATGTGTCTTTTTAGTATTTTTTTGAATAATTTAGTTTCATAATCAAACTTTTCCAAGGTATTTTATAGTAAATCGAATGTACTGATATTGAAATTTGTTTACTTATCAGTTTAGTATTGTTTAACTCTGAAAAAGAAAACATTTAAAATGTTAAATAAAGTAGAAGACATTTCAAAAAGCAGAAATTCTTGAAATTTCCGGAATCATTTCGAAATTTTTTACAAAATACTTCAAAATCCGAGATTTTCAAAAGGTTTTAATATTTTTCAAGATGACACGTCAGTTACGGGCTTAGGAGATTATGTTGAAAAAAACTTAAAAAAAAGTAAACCAACCATGAGAAGTACTTTTTGGGTTACTAATAGTAACTTACTATGTTTTGCTCTCTGTGTTTCAAAAGCCCGCGGCGTAGACAGAAGTTTATAATCAGATTTGACATTTTCAGTCGAATCATGTTTTGTTCACACGGTTGTTCATTCTTTAATATAAACTTTTTTCATCGTTTGTTTAATCGTTTGTCGGAAACTGATTATCTAAAATACCGCATTTTTCGTTTTTTTCGAATAGTTATAAGGTGAACATATTTTCGCTGATTTTCATCGAGGAGGGAAGCTAGTGACTTGGACAGATTGTTATGTTGCTGGGTGGGGAGCCCTAGAATCTGGCGGTTTATCTGCTCAACAACTTCAATCAGTTGGGGTCTATATTTATTCAGATGAATATTGCTACGAACATAGGTATGCATGATTTTATAATTGAAAAACGGATCACACGGACGTTTTTTTTTCAATTTTTCTATGTTAAAATCAAAAGAATCAAAAAAAATTATGAAAGCTGATACAGGGAGACAATATTGAGATAGGAAAAAAATTATTCAAAAATTTTAAACGCGTGGGCGTTCGAAATGACGTCAAATTGGCATTTTTTATTTTCATCCAGAGATTCACGAATCGTGGAGCCTCCAAATCTCATTAAATACAAAAATGTGAAAAATAGGAAATTCACTTTTTCAATATGACGTCATTGAATGAGAGAATAAGTTAAGTAATTCTTTATAAAAGCCTCAAACACTCACGCTGCGTGAGCCACGCAATTTGAACGATTTCGGCGATATTGGCACTCGCAGGAATTAAGCTCGAAATCGTAAAATTGCGTTAGATTTTTTCGGCGATATTTGCAAATTTGGTGGTATTGGGCCGGTGATATATCAAGAATTGGGTAGGTTTTCACGCCGATTTCTCTTTAAGGTATAAACGTGTATCAATCAGATTGATTTTGGAGTTTTATCAGCTTCAGACAGGAAATAATAAAAATTTTAAATGTTGACAAAAATCTCATATCAGAAGCTCACAAAGATATTGATCATCGCCGATTTGAACTTGATCTTCGTCTCATGCGATAACACAGATATTTTTTCTCATTTAATCTTTAAAAAGTGGGATGGAAATTTTATTCAATGGTTATAACGAACAGCAAATTAAAATTCACAAACATTTTAAACTAATAATTATAATATATTTTTTATAGAATTTCCTGGGTCCGAACATTTGACAATTTGCATACTGCGAATAAATTATATCAACAAATTCAAATAAAAAAAATGTAAGTAGGGTCCGATTGAAAAATTAAATATTCAATACATACATTAAAATTTTGTTAATCATTTTTTGTGAAAATTTGACATGTATTTTAAAACATTAAAATTAGTGAGAAAAATAAATTTTATTTAAGAATTATTTGTTTAATAGAAATTCAAATTTTGAGCAATCTGAAATTTTATTTGAAATTGTATAGAAATAATTTTTTTTCTACAAAAGTTCAAAATTAAACCTAAAATGTATTTGTAAAAAATTCTTTGAACTAAGATCTTAAATTTCCTATCATAATTTCAAATTTTTGCAATTGAAATTTTTATTTTGTGTTTTCAGTAGGATTTCTATAAAAAAATTCAAATTTTGTTAAAGAATCAAAAAATTAGTTAAATAATTCAAAATTTATTTCAAAATAAACAAAACCGTAGGTTTTAATTTAAATTGTATTTAATTCAAAGTATTATGATCGGAAATTTATGACTTTAATTTGAAATACATCTTTCAATTTTTAAATGAAATTCTCATTTTTGAATAAGACAGCCAATCTTTCTTATAAGATAAACAGTTTTTTTCAATTTTTTGCAAAATATTCGATAATCAAATTTCCTGATACAACTGTTATTTTAAATTTCTCAATAAGGTTTTTTCAGTTTCTACCAAAATTCTCAAATTTAACTTGGCTTTCAAAAGGTGCTAGATGGTCAGCGCTAGCCACGACGCTCAGTCTTGATTAACTTGAAAATGTCTGAGACAAAAAGAAATGTAGATAAGAAGATAAATCAATTCTTGATATGAACAATAAAAACAAAGGGGCGGAGGTGGTTTTTTATATCATGATATATTTAACATTTTCGTCAACAAAGTCAACTTTTAAGTGTATTATATCAAAGGATATAGTATTTTCGTGTTTTTTTGATATAATTAACTTTAAAAACATCATCTTATTTTTTTGATATAATACACTTTATAAAAATCATCTTTATTTTTTATTTTATGGAGTGTAGAAAACTTGAGTTTTTTCTTAAGACCTTGCACACTTCCCTTTTTATTTGCAATTTGAACTTTAGTTTATTAAAATACAAATTTAACCTTCATTTGGACATAATTTTAACTTTAATAAACAATCACGGTATCAAGTACGTTCACGTAATTTTTTGTTAAGGGGGTACCCCTCATGCATTGATGCTTAAGCCAAAAATGATCAAAACTTCATGTTCATATCTTTTTCTCAAAAATTAGCGTTTTGATAGTAACAGCTGTCCGCGAACTCATTTGCTCTTGATTCATTCTATGGGTTATACGTACTTCATAATTTTCGTTTCAAATTTTTTGCTAAAAAATCTAGGGAGGAATAGGCTTTTGCGCAAGACCCTCAAAATCAGCTTAACAAACGTTTCTTGTATATTCTGGAGCGAATTTATTATAAAAAATTTGAAACCGATAGTATCTGCATAAAAACCGAACAGACCTGCATAAGTTTTTTGCGGCTAATAAAATTTACGAACAAATTTCCTACCTTCATAACTCACGGAGGAATAGGCTTTTTGCGAAAAAATATGACTCTATTTTGAAGGTAGTTCCTGATTGGTCGAGCAATCAGTGATCATCAATTATGGTTCAGGATATAAGATATTTGTCAACTATTACATTGTATTCAACCTTTGGGTTCCACAATGTGTAGTCTTTAAGATATTTGCCCTAAAAAAACACAAAATCATGTTTTCCNATTTTTTGCTAAAAAATCTAGGGAGGAAATTCCTCCGAGGAATAGGCTTTTGCGCAAGACTCTCAAAATCAGCTTAACAAACGTTTCTTGTCTATTCTGGAGCGAATTTATTGAAAAAATTTGAAACCGATAGTACCTGCATAAAAACCGAACAGACCTGCATAAGTATTTTGCGGCTAATAAAATTTACGAACAAATTTCCTACCTTCATAACTCACGGAGGAATAGGCTTTTTGCGAGAAAATATGACTCTATTTTGAAGGTAGTTCCTGATTGGTCGGGCAATCAGTGATCTTCAATTATGCTTCAGGATATGAGATATTTGTCAACTATTACATTGTATTCAACCTTTGGGTTCCACAATGTGTAGTCTTAAAGATATTAGCCCTAAAAAAACACAAAATCATGTTTTCCCATGAGGGGTTAGTCATCTTTCGTCGATATAATTATCTTACCATAGACTTGAGGGTCTAGACATGTGACATCAAGTGAACTCTAGGCATGTGATTACGCGAATATGTTGTTCAAATTCAAATTTATTATTATTTTAGGGGGTACCCCTCATTGGAAAACATGATTTTGGGTTTTTTAGGGCAAATATCTTAAAGACTACAATTTTGGAACCAAGGTTGAATACAATGTAATAGTTGACAAATATCTTATATCCTGAACCATAATTGAAGATCACTGATTGCTCGACCAATCAGGAACTACCTTTAAAATAGAGTCATATTTTTTCGCAAAAAGCCTATTCCTCGTGAGTTATGAAGGTAGGAAATTTGTTCGTAAATTTATTAGCCGCAAAAAACTTATGCAGGTCTGTTCGGTTTTTATGCAGATACATCGGTTTCAAATTTTTTTTAATAAATTCGCTCCAGAATATACAAGAAACGTTTGTTGAGCTGATTTTGAGGGTCTTGCGCAAAAGCCTATTCCTCCCTAGATTTTTAAGCAAAAAATTTGAAACCAAAATTATGAATACGATATAACCCATAGATATGAATCAAGAGCAAATGAGTTCGCGGACAGCTGTTACTATCGAAACGCTAATTTTGAGAAAAAGATATGAACATGAAGTTTTGATCATTTTTGGCTTACATCAATGCATGAGGGTACCCCTTAACAAAAAATTACGGAACGTACTGATACCGTGATTGTTATTAAAGTTAAAATTATGTCCAAATGAAGGTTAAATTGTATTTTAATAAAACTAAAGTTCAAATGCAATAAAAAGGAGGTGTGCAAGGTCTTAGAAAAAAAACTCAAGTTTTCTACACTCCATAAAATAAAAATAAAGATGATTTTTATAAAGTGTATTATATCAAAAAAATAAGATGATGTTTTTAAAGTTAATTATATCCAAAAACACGAAAATACTATATACTTTGATATAATACACTTAAAAAGTTGACTTTGTTGACGAAAATGTTAAATATATTATGATATAAAAAACACCCCTCGCCCCTTTGTATTTATTGTTCATTATCAAGATGATTTATCTTCTTATTCTAAATTTACTTTTGGTCTCAGACATTTTCAAGTTAATCAAGACTGAGCGTCGTGGCTAGCGCTGTCCATCTAGCACCTTTTGAAAGCCAAGTTAAATTTGAGAATTTTTGTAGAAACTGAAAAAACCTTATTGAGAAATTTAAAATAACAGTTGTATCAGGAAAATTTGATTATCGAATATTTTGCAAAAAATTGAAAAAAAACGTTTATCTATAAAGAAAGATTGGCTGTCTTATTCCAAAAATGAGAATTTATTTAAAAATTGAAAGATGTATTTCAAATTAAAGTCATAAATTTCCGATCATAATACTTTGAATTAAATACAATTTAATTAAAACATACCGGTTTTGTTTATTTTGAAATAAATTTTGAATTATTTAACTAATTTTTGATTCTTAACAAAATTTGAATTTTTTTATAGAAATCCTACTGAAAAACACAAATAAAAATTTCAATTGCAAAAATTTGAAAATTATGATAGGAAATTTAAGATCTTAGTTCAAAGAATTTTTTACAAATACATTTAGGTTTAATTTTGAACTTTTGTAGAAAAAAAATTATTTCTATACAAATTTCAAATAAAATTTCAGATGCTTAAAATTTGAATTTCTATTAACTAAATAATCTTAAATAAAATTTATTTTTTCTCACTAATTTAATGTTTTAAAATACATGTCAAATTTTCACAAAAAATGATTAACAAAATTTTAATGTATGTATTGAATAATTATTTTTCAATCGGACCTTAATTTTTTTTTATTTGAATTTGTTGATATAATTTATTCGCAGTATGCAAATTGTCAAATGTTCGGACCCAGGAAATTCTATAAAAAATATATTATAATTATTAGTTTAAAATGTTTGTGAATTTTAATTTGCTGTTCGTTATAACCATTGAATAAAATTTCCATCCACTTTTAAAGATTAATGAGAAAAAATATCTGTGTTATCGCATGAGACGAAGATCAAGTTCAAATCGGCGATGATCAATATCTTTGTGAGCTTCTGAATATGAGATTTGTCAACATTTAAAATTTTTATTATTTCCTGTCTGAAGCTGATAAAACTCCAAAATCAATCTGATTGATACACGTTTATACCTTAAGAGAAATCGGCGTGAAAACCTACCCAATTCTTGATATATCACCGGCCCAATACCACCAAATTTGCAAATATCGCCGAAAAAATCTAACGCAATTTTACGATTTCGAGCTTAATTCCTGCGAGTGCCAATATCGCCGAAATCGTTCAAATTGCCGTGGCTCACGCAGTGAGTGTTTAGGGCTTTTATAAAAAATTACTTAACTTATTCTCTCATTCAATGACGTCATATTGAAAAAGTGAATTTCTTATTTTTCACATTTTTGTATTTAATGAGATTTTGGAGGCTCCACGATTCGTGAATCTCTGGATGAAATAAAAAATGCGCAATTTGACGTCATTTCGAACGCCCACGCGTTTTAAAATTTTTTGAATAATTTTTTTCCTATCTCAATATTGTCTCCCTGTATCAGCTTTCATAATTTTTTTTGATTCTTTTGATTTTAACATAGAAAAATTGAAAAAAAACGTCCGTGTGATCCGTTTTTCAATTAAAAATCATGCATACCTATGTCGTAGGCAATATTCATCTGAATAAATATAGACCCCAACTGATTGAAGTTGTTGAGCAGATAAACCGCCAGATCTAGGGCTCCCCACCCAGCAACATAACAATCTGTCCAAGTCACTAGCTTCCCTCCTCGATGAAAATCAGCGAAAATATGTTCACCTTATAACTATTCGAAAAAACGAAAAATGCGTATTTTAGATAATCAGTTCCGACAAACGATTAAACAAACGATGAAAAAAGTTTATATTAAAGAATGAACAACCGTGTGAACAAAACAGATTCGACTGAAAATGTCAAAATCTGATTATAAACTTCTGTCTACGCCGCGGGCTTTTGAAACACAGAGAGCAAAATATAGTAAGTTACTATTAGTAACCCAAAAAGTACTTCTCATGGTTGGTTTACTTTTTTTTAAGTTTTTTTCAACATAATCTCCTAAGCCCGTAACTGACGTGTCATCTTGAAAAATATTAAAACCTTTTGAAAATCTCGGATTTTGAAGTATTTTGTAAAAAAATTTCGAAATGATTCCGGAAATTTTCAAGAATTTCTGCTTTTTGAAATGTCTTCTACTTTATTTAACATTTTTAAATTGTTTTCTTTTTCAGAGTTAAACAATACTAAACTGATAAGTAAACAAATTTCAATATCAGTACATTCGATTTACTATAAAATACCTTGGAAAAGTTTGATTATGAAACTAAATTATTCAAAAAAATACTAAAAAGACACATTTTAAAAAGTAGACATTTCACGAAGTAAACGACCTCTTTTCTGTGTTTTGTTTTGCCCCGAGGTTTCCCCCCAATGTGTATTATACTTACTTATAATGTACATGGTTGGAACTTGATCAGAAGTTTTGAAATGTCAGCCAATGGAGTTGAACAGTCAACTTGGACTTACTCATTTTGAAGATAGGGCGCCTGTTCGCATTTTGACAGTCACATTTTAAGTAAAGAATGATGAAAATGGCTGTTTAGCCGAAATGTCAAAAATAAACTATTTTTAAATAGAAAATAAATAATTATTATGTCTCAAAAACAATAAAAAAATAAAGTAAAGTAGTATTTATTTATTTTTTAAACTTATATTTCTAGAATCAAAAGTCAATTATTTTGGAACGATTCTTGATTTGGAAGGCACATTATATTTCTCTGAGGAGACAAGGAAAT
Source organism: Oikopleura vanhoeffeni (assembly GCA_004367855.1). Taxonomy (NCBI): domain Eukaryota; kingdom Metazoa; phylum Chordata; class Appendicularia; order Copelata; family Oikopleuridae; genus Oikopleura; species Oikopleura vanhoeffeni. Next base: position 23,672 of record SCLH01000830.1, read on the forward strand.
TGTTTCTACTTCAACTAAACAAATGTCATTTGTATTGTCTGTGTTTGTCCACTGTTAACTCTCATGGATGAAGAAATCTAGAACTTTCAGTTGTTGATTCGGATCGATCATTTGCTCATTTGTATCGTGATTCCCAATCAAAAAACTTATATTTTCAAATCCATAGCTGTCTCGAGCTTTCGAAGGGTTTTAAGGGTTGACAAAAAAAATAGAATGAGCTGATTTCACAAGGTGTTAGACTAACAATTGAGATAAAAAAAATACGACTTATTGATTGGACGTGGGTTAAAATTGCACTACCGATCACATCATCAAAAATCTCAAATTTTCAATTTTGTTCAAAGTTTTATTTTTATAGAAAACTTTTCAAAATGTCGTTTGTTCGAATTTAATCAGTCACACAGTGTGAGTCACACTTAAAAATCAAATGAGGACATTAGATATTCTCATCACTGTTCAGTGTTTTCAATTTTTCGAAATTATCTGATGTGTCCTTTAAAAATTATAGTTCTACCTGTAGTTTGACCTCGAGACCTTCAAAAGTGCTCGAGACAAAATTTAGTTTTTTATTCAACGAGCTTTGAACAAATTAAAAATTCAAAACTTTGCAGATAACACCTTTTTAAAAATCTTCAATTGATGGCCCTTAACCAAGGATTGCAAAAAAATATGAAAATTATTTTAAACTTAATCCCATTTCTGGAATACAACAAGTGGCTGCAGTCAAAATCAGTTATTATTAATTATTGAACCACTACAAATCGGATATCTGTTATAAACCACCATTCTGGCAATCCACGGCCACGAACCAGCTTTAGCTTCAGCACCATTTACTATCTTCAGGGGTGAATAATTAAATTACTACAGGGGGTGCCGCGTATAGTTGTACGCGTATAGTTGGAACCCGAGAAAAAAACCTACGCATTTGAAAAAATTAATTAATTCGTTCCTGGCGTGCGGCGTATAGTTGTACGCAAAAGATAGGGCTTTTTTCAAACGTTCCTAGGCAAAAGATAGGCGTTTTTAGCCAGCAAAAAAGAATATCTCGAGTATTTTTATCAATCAAAAGCGACCATACAAATTTGTAGTTCCGACCTTTATTTTGATTATTCAGATAATTTATTTCTTTTAATAATCTGCACATAATTTTTCCCCCTTTCTCGCCCAAACGTAAAACTTGCCCAAAGAAAGCCCGTAAAATTTGAAGTAGGTTATAGAATTTTTTATAATTATTTCTTCTCTTCGACCGATCAATGATAGTTTTTAGCAGTGGTCTTATTTTTTTCCTTGAAACCTTCTTTGAAATCAAGTTTTTTTTATTTTACTTATTTCATTTTTTTCGATGAATCAAATTTATACATAACATAGAAATTCTAGTCTAGAATATATGTAAAATTACCCTTAAGATGTGGGCGACGAGTAAGCTGAGATATCGTCGCCCATCCTTAACTCGTAGACTCGATTTCGGCAAGTAGTGCCATTTTCCTTTTTCGTTTATTATTTAACTTAAAGTCCTAGACATTTTATTCAGTCGAGTCTACGAGTTAAATCACCACAAAAATTCTTACTTTCACCATATTTTAACGCAATTTTAAACTCTAGATATTGTACAAATTGACCAATCAGAGCACATTTTCCAGAAGTACGCGTATAGTTGGAAAGTACGCGTAAAGTTGGAATTACGCGTATAGTTGGGGTTTTTTGGCGTCAAACTTTCCAACTATACGCCGCACCCCCCTGTAATGAAAAATTCCCGAAAGTCTTTGGCGAAAATGTTGCAGGATTTTGTGTTATTTCAGGCTTATGTCCAATTCTCTGACAAAATTTACAAACGATTTTATTTGAGGTCATTTCAAAATAACCAAATTAATTTCTCGCATTTATTTATAAAAATGAGAACTTTTTCCTAGCTGACAAAAATGTTAAGAATTTCCAGATTCTAATCGTTGAAAATGCGAAAGATGCTCACACGAAATGTTATTTAAGAAATGTAAAATGATTGAATTTACCAAATTTACACCCATCAACTTTAATTTGATTGCGTTCGGTGAGTATTAAATTTTATGCATGTTTGTGATTCACTTCATTCAAAGTTATTGTGAAACTCCTTATTAAATAAAATAAATTAAGAAAATGACGTAATTTCGAAGACCTAGGCTTTTTGGCAGAAAAAACTTTCGGCGATACTGCCCCCTCGTGAAACTGTTTTTATATTGATGGCAAAAATAATTGCATTTTTGAGCAGAGATATAGAGAACAAATCTTTTTTCTTCATTATGAATGGTTCACCCAAACAAATATCGAGCATTTTTTTCGGACCAAAGATTTCCGGCAAATTATCATACCCCTAATCTTGTCAGATCCTGTGAAATGATTACTTGGACATTGAATTCCGAGAGGTATCAGTCTGGTTTGAGGTTGACAGAATTTCCACAAAAAATTCCTCCTTCTGGAACAATATGCCAATAAGGATTTTCTTCGGTACCAGAATTATAGTAAAAATCGCCAACAAATGTGTCTGTTGGACATGTTTTCGAAACTGGAGCCAAATAACCGTACATCCATACGACAGACGTGGCTTCATGTGGTAAAAATGGAGATTTGGTATCATCCAAGCATAATCGTGATAGAAAATCTTAAATATCTCTTAGCTAAAACAACTCAATCAGTCAAAGATACTTTAATTTTAGTGTTTAGAGATTGCGTTTTTTCCCGTCATCTAAAAGTTCGCGGAATACTTATTACTATGTGATATATTTGGTTATATTTGGTGGAACCGACATGTCAGGGAGAGAAAGCTTGTGATAACAGTCTCAGTGACAATCTCAGGTTAGTTATAAGAGCGAGATATCAAGACAATGCGTCCGTTTATTAGTCGCAGTCTCTTCACACATATTTTCTATTTAATCTTATTATCTAGTCAGACATCCAATCAACTATTCAAAATAATTATTTTCTATATTTAAAAAAAACGCCTGAATAAGGCAAAAACGTTATTTTTAATTTGATATATCAAATTAATTGCTCATAACTTATATATTAAAAGAACATCAGAAACAAAATCGGCAGGTTTGTTGTTCGAGTGTGTAATGTAGGTATTTATGATACTTAAAATCAATTCACCACGTAGTCAAACGTCCTGACACTTGATTTCTCAATTTTGGGCGGACGTTTGAGTAACTGTCAAGGACGATAAAATTTATTTCGAGTAATGTGTTACCTTATGTCAAAGACAATTGATACATTTAGATGTTCACTTAAGGTAACCCCTTAATATAACATTGTTTTTATTGGATTATATGAAATGAATTAAAATAGGATTTCATTCACTGGATAATTTTATCGTCAAATATTTGAGACGAACAATATAAAACCATGTTTAAATTTAAAAACAAATTCTGCTGAAAAAACTTTAACCCTTGGAAGCTCCTGCACCTTAATGGTGCGTGAAAATTTGAGATCCGCTTAAATCGGATGAAAGAAAAGTCTTGGAAATTTTTGATCAAACCCAACATAAAGAGTTTGCCACGAAAAATTCAAAAATGGCAGTTAAAATTTTCTAGAACGTCTCGTTCAAAAATTATTTCATTTTACTTTTTTTGACAATTTCTCTCAAAAAACTCTAAAATGTGTTGCTGCTAAAACAGTTTTGAACGATAGATACAATCTGAGGAACTGAGGTTTCAGGAGAGCCTTTTGAGTATCTTTCAAGAAAATAAAATAAAAATTTCCACCATCAGAATCTTTTTATTTTTTAGTGAGTGATTTTTCAAATTTTTGAGAAAAATTCGAAAAAAAATATGCTTCGATTTTTTCGAAAATTGGTTCAAATGAAAGCTACGGCAACGCTGATCAGAAAGTTGGCTTACGCCCAGATAATTTGAAGTCTTAGCGGTTAAATTATAACAAACGTTCTTTATAACTTTATTTTGAAATAAATACTTTTCTATTTAATTGGAAATCATTGAAATAGTAATACAAATCTTCAAGTCCTCTTCTGTAAATAAAAGGCATTTTTGATATCCACATTGATCAAAATCGGCAAAAAAACTATCTTTTGTGACACGATCTTTGCAACGCCCTCTAGCTGCTCTGAAAACAGATCTTAAATCGAAAATTGCTGAAAAATTACAACACGAATGCTTGATTATTCTCATGCCCACGCTAAGCGATCAGCTGTCCGATCGCGCGATACTCTTATTTGGATTGTCTCCAAGCTTGTGCTAAGAGCTCGGAATTTTTATTTAACTAAGGAACATATTTGTTTCATTCTTAAAAAATGATTTTATTTACAGGCTTGCAAACTGTTTTGTAGTTTTATCAATGTACGCTGAAACTCGTTCTTTTGATGAAAAATCAAAAAGCAGATTAAAAAAATAATAGCAAAAATGTTTGAAAGCCCAAGGTCAGAATTAGTGAGAATAGAGAAAGAAATTATTAATGTTAATTTTTATGTTTTCCGGATGTTTGCAAGTAAGTGTATTAAACTCAAATTTTGCCGTGCTTCCGTTTCGACTAAATTTTTTAATATATAAAATGTTAAAATCTGATGAATATTTTTTTAATTTTGAGTCTTTTGTTCTAAAAGAAGACAATGTTTTTCTGAAATTGTTGTTTTCTCGGTTGCTATAAGCGAATAACATTTTCGTTCAATTCTCAAAGAATTTTTGACAAACTACAATTTTTTTCGCGTTTCTTTGATCCTCAATCGCGAGCTTATATGTCTATTTCTCTTGTAGAAATCGGGAAGACCTAAGATTCAAAATTCAAAAACAAAATTTGTGGAAGCCACTGGGTCTGTAAGGAGTGCGAATAGACACAAAAAAATGTTTTTAAAATATTCCTGTTTTTCAGATGAGACAGTAACGATCAAAGCCCAATCTTGTTGCTCAGTTTTGGTCGACTTTGAAAAAAAATATTAAAATTTCAATGATCACCTCGCTAAGTTTGACTATCTTACAAAATAAAATAATTCTCGGCTTTGTATGAAATCGTAGTTTATCCGTAATGAGGGCTTTAAGTCGCCTCACTGACCCAATTTTTACGATTTTTCCCCGACTTGACCATTTATTCACGTGGAATCGACGTTCGGGCCCGGAATTTAGACTTTTTCTTAGGTGGCGCTAAATCGCAAAAATGATCAATTTTTTTTTAATTTTTCGGCACTTCATGATCATTTTTGCGATTTAGCGCCACCTAAGAAAAATCGCAAATTCCAGGACCCGAACGTCCTTCCCACGTGAATTAAATGATCATTCGTGAAAACTCGACAAATTGCGGTCATGGGACAAAGGCTGACAAAAAATTTTAAGATTAATTTTTCGGCACTTTTCTCAGAGGTTGGACCAGCCTATTCAAACATGAAATATCTTTTTTATCTCAAAGATTCATCAAAAACCTGGTCTTTGCCATACAAAGTATAATGAAGTTTACTACTGTTCTCCGTTTATTCTTGAGGCGCCAAGTTTAAAAAGCTGTCCAGATTGCCTCGACACCCCTTAAGTGGTGCCAGGAGTCTCTCCGAAAATCAATTTGGCAGTTCCAAGGCGTTAAGAGAACTCTCAGTAAAATTTGATTTTCAAAGGCCCTTCTCTCAAATTGAAAAAAATGTTAAGCTTAGTTAGATTGTTTTGGCATGTCNAATGTGTAGTCTTTAAGATATTTGCCCTAAAAAAACACAAAATCATGTTTTCCCATGAGGGGTACCCCCTTAAATAAATAATAAATTTGAATTTGAACAACATATTCGCGTAATCACATGCCTAGAGTTCACTTGATGTCACATGTCTAGACTCCTCAAGTCTATGGTAAGATAATTATATCGACGAAAGATGACTATGTTCTCGAAAGATGACTATGTTCTCGAAAGGTTACTATGTTCTCGAAAGATGACTATATCACGAAAATGAAAAATATAAACAACATATGTTTTATAATATTGGAGCCTCCCGGCTCTTTTTTTAAAATGCCTATTTTTACTTTGAAATTTGCGTAGGCGGTAATCAGCAGTACCAGTAAAATATGAATTTTCCAAAGGCTTCATTGTTCGATTAAATTTTCTATTTTTGCATTTAAAGAAGGTGGTTTATGCTTTCAAAATTTATTCGGAAAATATTTTTTTTCGACGTAAAATAATTAATTGCAAACCATTTTCCTACGAACTTATAGTTTTTTGGGCTTACGCATTTTCAATAGCAATTGATAGGCGTAAAAAAGTCGACCAAAAATTTGTCTCCCAAAAATGTATACTCCCAGATACATGTCCTAGTAAAGTAATGGAAACACGGGTTCAGGGGGTATAATATATATTTAGCATCTCTTATAATAATAACTGAAAAAGGTTCGCGTATATGACTAAAAAATTCCTCAAAAGTTTTCAAATCTAGTTGGTCCTCTTCTACCAACCTTAACTCTGATATCACTTTAATGCGCATTGCATTATTGTGAATTGATGACACCAATAAGCTGATTTGACGTTTGTCCGAATATGAGCTGGAACTTAGCTTTAATAAAAAAGACTAGAACTTATCCAGTCTAATCCATCATCCTTTTCGTTCCAAATCGGAATTTTAATTCTAGTTTTGAAATTATCACCTTTAGTTTTTCACTCATAACCTTGGATTCTCTTTTTGAAATGAATTCAACATTCTCTGAATCTAGTTTAATTTCGTAGCATCATGTGAATGCTCGTCAGTATGCGAAACTATCACCCTGTGAATGTTCGTCAGGTTGTGAACTATCCCCTGTGAATGTTTCGTTCAGTAGGTAACTACTCACCTGTGAATGTTCGTCAGGTTTGTGAAGTGCGGAACCTGATTGAAAATGCGTATTTCCAGCATCATCAATCTTGTGCTTAGTTCACAACTTGAGAATTCTCAACCTTTATCAGATTTAAATGTAATCTGATCATAGCAGAATTAATGTCTGTTCCGTTTGAAAAAATGGGCATTTCCCTTTTTCTCAAATTTATCAAGGATCAGTATCGGTTATACCAAGGCTACTGCATGCTTTTATCTTCACCTTTTATATGGCCCTGCACCTAGCCATTGTGAAAGTGATTCCGTATATCCTTTTTTGAATTTTATCTCTTAAATGCGGGAACAAAAAAATGCTCAACTCTTTTTGTACAATCATACGTAAAAAATTATCTGATTTCTCAGAGTTGTTGAAGGAGTTTTTTTGTTTCATTATCCTTTACTGTATCCACCTTTAATTTATTAATTTTATAAGTTTTATAAGTTTTTTTGGTGTCGCTAATTAAGTTAAGTTAATTAATAGCGTTAACTAACCTTGAAGAACCCGCATCTTCCGAGGTCTCCAGCAATGCTGTGCTCTGCCATGTTCAATGTGACATCCTGGATTTCACTTAAAAAAAATTTAATTTTTATGAAACCGTTCTTTAAAAAATTAAATCAAACACGTATATTTTTGCAAATACAAATCTTTATATCGATTTAAAAAAATTTACTATTTTGATTAAGTAGGACGCAATTTTACAATGACTAAATCATTTTATATTATGGCTTAGTATAATTTATCTGTCCAAGATATTAAATTTTTACTCTTTTAACTGCTAATTTTTTTCAAGTATTTTCATCATTGTATCCGTATTTTAAATTGGTACTCCACCTCCCCTATCCCTGAATTCACAAAAAACGCTGATTCCCCCTTAATTTCAATGGGAAAAAACCTTGATTAACTTTTATTAAGGCTATGAAAAATTATTAATTAGAAAAACCAAAACAACTCCTTAACGAGAGTGACTTCGGGACACCCTAATTACCCCGTGAGTTTCAATATGCGGTCGAGACCAAAATGATTTGTCGGAAACTTAAAGTGACCTGAGACATGTAAGGCTTCTGGTTAATCGCAAAAGTAAAATTTTGAAAGTGTCTTAAATCTTCTATGCCAAATACAACCTTACTTATCATAACCACAATATCGTAAATGCGCGAGATAAGGAATTAACTTTTGTAATAAATGTTTATACATTTACGTATGAAATAGTATCTTGAGAACGTATATCTGTTAACGCAATTTTCGAAGTTCAGTTCCAAAAATACGAATAATCTAGTTCTTTAATATTTTCAAATTATTGCCTGCGTAATTTGTCCGACAACATATCATAAAGTATTTAAAATACTACCGACTATTCTCAAAGGTAAGAATTTTTCCTTTTAAAATTTAAAAGAAAATTGAAATTTTTACAAATCTTTAATTTCATAAAAAAACAATTCAGGATGCAAAGGAGAACCTTGCCGAGAATGCATATATAGTTAATAAAAAACATGAGTCATGTATATATGCATTGCCCATTTATCCACAGTTATAACTTATATGTGGTATAAATAATGTATTCATACTCTACTAGAGTGTAGTTGGTAATGTCACCCTCCAGCGCGTGTGGTGAAATAGCAAGAAAGTGTTGTGGTAGCTACAACGTGGTAATTCACCTTCCAGCGCGTGTGGTTAATAGCGAGAAGGTGTGTGGTAACTAAAAGTGGTAATTCACCCTACCACGCCCTTCGCCCAAAGAAAAGCAATTCACCTCCACAGCGCTCGTCGCTCAGAGAAAAACAATTCTTACCCAATAACTAATGTAACCTTGAAATAAATTTGAAACTAATCAATACTTGTGATATTCTGCAAGAGAAAATTAAAATGCAGTATTATTCCGCTTGAAATTATAAGTTTATGTTTTCAAATTGATCTTTTAAAAGCTTCTGGTGGTCACCGTTATTTGTCAAAAAAATCAAGAAGCTTAACTGCCAACAGAGTTCTGGAACGATTTTTTCAAGTGAATTGTTTCAGAAGTTGATTTCGTCAAATTCGACTTTACGAGATTATCGAAATTAAGCCTCCATTAAAATTCCTAGGTTCAATTTTTTTTTGCGTGACAGCCTAAATTTGACTTTCAAATTTCAAGCGAAAAGACGCCTTAAAATAAGCTATTATTTTAAAATCACGGCAAAAAAAGAATGAGGATAAAGCTTTCCGTTAATGTTTTTTACACTTGAAGATGCCGATCCTGAGGATGTTTAAGATCCAAATGAGCCAAAAAAATTTACACCAAGATTGTTTAAATAGTCGAAAAGTCACCGCCCTTCTATATTTTTATGGTTTAAATTAAAAATATGTACTTTAGCGTAAATATCAATTAAACAGTTTTGAAGCAAACGAAATTGAAATTACACTTGCCATATAAAATTTTTTCAACCAACCTCATATTCGTTCTTTCTCTAATGTCTTAGTTTTTGTCCGATTTTATCTCTTATTCTTGCCTAGCGAAAAAATAAATTTTCGCTCTTTTTTCCGGTCGCTTCTCTGAGACGTGAGCTTTTTCCGGTGATACGATTTTTTGATAAACAATTTGATCTTATGTTTTTCCTTGTCCTCAGTTAAAGCGCTTAAATAAATCTCGCATTCATGACGGAATATTATGCGACCTCGATTTTATTCATTTTGGTGACAAAAAAGTATTTCTCTTTCGTAGTACAACAATTAGTACCTTCAAAGCCTATGACTAGAATTCAAATAACCTTAAAAATAATATCCCCAGTTAACAAACCTTGCAAACTACTGTAGCAATTAACATATATTAATTTAAGTCGGCTGTGTTTAGGTAAAACGTATTATTTTGAGAGTTAGATTCATCTTTAATTAAGCGGGCTGAAGTTGACCAATGAGCGCGCTTGAAGTATTTCTGATTCTAAATTAACCTCTTTCTGAAATTTAAATCAAATTGAGTGAAAAACCGCCAAAAAATGAGATTTGGATGTATTTTGTAACCTAGGTTAAAAAAAATTAAATCAGGGTTTTCTCTGAAATTAAGGGTGTTCAAAATTTTCCCAAGGGCTCCACATGTCTTCACCCTTTAAGAAAAAAATTCATCTTCAAAAAATATATTCAATCAATGAAAAATATAACCAAAACTAAATTTTACAACTGGAAAATTTTACAACTTAAAAATTTATTTTTCATTGTTTTTAATTATTTTCACCTTTTAAAAACAAAAAAAAATTATCATTTAGAAAATAATCACTATTTTGTTTGATTATTTTATAGCAAAAAAATCACCAATTTGACTTAAAAAAAAATTTTATTTCGAAAATAATCACCATATTATTTGATTTTTTTAACAAAAAATCACTATTTTTGAACAAGAAAATTTATCATTCCGAAAAAAATAACCATATTATTTGATTTTTTTAACATAAAATCACCATAGCATTTAATTTTTTTAACAAAAAATCATCATTTTATTTTATATTTCACAAAAAAATTAAATTTCCAAGAAACAAACGCGAGTTTTTCTTTAAAATCGTATTTTCTCGAAATTTAATTAAGTTATTTAAACTTTTTTGAGAGATACTTTAGCTTATTAAACACCAGTATGTAAAAATAAGTATCAAAAATACAATATTTACAGTATTCAAAATTGATAAGGCTGATTGTTATACTGGTGCCGAAGTCCACCCAGTATTATTTTGCACTCAACAAATTTCAATTTCAAGAAAAATATTAATAGTTTTCGAAAAATACACCCTTTTTTTCATTCAAATAAATTTAAAATTATTTAATAGTTAAAAATCATCATGAGTATAGCAACGTTATATAAGTTGGTATTGCAACACGCGTTTAACCACAATTTTCTAAGAAACAACAACAATAATTTGAACAGATCGCAGGCAATCTGTACTGTTAATCACTACTTGTCGATATAAAATTGGCTATCTTCTTTTACTCACAGTTTTTGATCACTATTTTTCACAAATTCCCTGTCTGCTTTCATAGTACGACAGTTTCTGACGAACGTGTCCTTTCTCTTCGTCAGTAAAAGCAATGTCGAGTAATTCACCGTTACCACCCTTATATGATTTATCATCACCTTGCTTACTATTTCCTTTTCTTGGCAAACAATCTTTTTCTAAGTGGCCATTTTTTGAGCAATGAGTACACTTAATTTGTTTTTATCAAAACTCACCTGATTAGTTTCAGTATGGTTTACCTCATACTCTCATCATATCCTCACCCAAATAGAACTCTAGAATAGCTGCGACAACGTTCTGCTGCTGCCAACAAGTTCTTCACCATTTTTAGCTTCGTGAGTGACTAGTTGTCGACGTATGGGCTTAGGAGTTTTTCTAGAAAGGCGTTAATGGTCAATTTTTCAGACTACATTTGTCCTTGATTTCATCTAGTCCTGTTAAACGGACAACTAACAAGTAAATTTCCGTATACATTTATTCAAAGAGGCCTTTGAATTGTATTTGTAAGTTTGAGGCCTTCCTTATAAGTAAGGCAGTCTCTTGTCACCATATTTCTAAAAATTCGCTCAAAAGTTTTCAAATCTAGTTGGTCCTCTTCTACCAACCTTAACTCTGATATCATTTAATGCGCATTGCATTATTGTGAATTGATGACACCAATAAGCTAATTTATCTTGTCCGAATATGAGCTGGAACTTAGCTTTAATAAAAAAAGACTAGAACTTATCCAGTCTAATCCATCATCCTTTTCTTCCAAATCGGAATTTTAATTCTAGTTTTGAAATTATCACCTTTAGTTTTTCACTCATAACCTTGGATTCTCTTTTTGAAATGAATTCAACATCTTTCTGAATCTAGTTTATTTCTAGTAGCATCAGTGAATGCTCGTCAGTATGCGAAACTATCACCCTGTGAATGTTCGTCAGGTTGTGAACTATCCCCTGTGAATGTTCGTCAGGTAGGTGAACTATCACCTTGTGAATGTTCGTCAGGTTGTGAATGCGAACCTGATTGAAAATGCGTATTTCAGCATCATCAATCTTGTGCTTAGTTCACAACTTGAGATATTCTCAACCTATCAGAATTAAATTAATCTGATCAATAGCAGAATTAATGTACTGTTCCGTTTGAAAAAATGGGCATTTTCCCTTTTTTCTCAAATTTTCAAGATCAGTATCGGTATACCGGCTACTGCATGCTTTATCTTCACCTTTTAATATGGCCCTCACCGTAGCCATTGTGAAAGTGGATTCCGTATACCTTTTTTGAATTTTATCTCTTAAAATGGGAACAAAAAAATGCTTCAACTCTTTTTGTACAATCAGTACTAAAAATTATCTGATTTCTCAGAGTTGTTGAAGGATTTTTTTGTTTCATTATCCTTTACTGTATCCACCTTTAATTTATTAATTTTATAAAGGTGTTTATAAGTTTTTTTGGTGTCGCTAATTAAGTTAAGTTAAATAATAGCGTTAACTAACCTTGAAGAACCCGCATCTTCCGAGGTCTCCAGCAATGCTTGCTCTGCCATGTCAATGTTGACATCCTGGATTTCACTTAAAAAAAATTTAATTTTTAGAAACCGTTTAAAAAAATTAAATCAAAACGTATTTTTTCAAATCGAAATCTTTATATCGATTAAAAAAATACTATTTGTTAAGTAGGTACGCAATTTACAATGATAAATCATTTTATATATGGCTTAGTATTAATTTATCTTGGACCATAAGATATTAATTTTACTCTTTACTGCTAATTTTTTCAAGTATTTTCATCATTGTATCCTATTTTAAAATTGGTACTCCACCTCCCCTATCCCTGAATTTCACAAAAAACGCTGATTCCCCCTTAATTTCAATTTGGAAAAACCTTGATTAACTTTTTTATTAAAGGCTCTATGAAAAATTATTATTAGAAAAACCAATAACAAATCCTTAACGAGAGTGACTTCGGACACCCTAATTACCCCGTGAGTTTCAAATATCGTCGAGACCAAAATGATTTGTCGGAACTTAAAGTGACCTGGAGACATGTAAGGCTTCCTGGTTAATCGCAAAAGTAAAATTTGAAAGTGTCTTAAATTTCTATGCCAAATACACCTTCTTATCATAACAAATATCGTAAATGCGCGAGATACAGGAATAACTTTTGTAATAAAGTTTATACATTTACGTATGAAATAGTCTTGAGAACGTATATCTTTAACGGCAATTTTCGAAGTTCAGTTCCAAAAATACAGAATTATCTAGTTCTTAAATATTTTCAAATTATTGCCTGCGTAATTTGTCCGACAACAATTCATAGTAAGTATTTAAAATTACTACCGACTATTCCAAAAGGAAAGAATTTTTCCCTTTAAAATTAAAAGAAATTGAAATTTTTACAAATCTTTAATTCATAAAAAACAATTCAGGATGCAAAGGAGAACCTTGCCGAGAATGCATATATAGTTAATAAAAAAACATGAGTCATGTTATATGCATTGCCATTTATCCACAGTTATACTTATTATGTGGTATAAATAATGTATTCTATACTCTACTAAGTGTAGTTGGTAATTCACCCTCCAGCGCGTGTGGTGAAAATAGCGAAGAAAGTGTTGTGGTAGCTACAACGTGGTAATTCACCTTCCAGCGCTGTGGTTAATAGCGAGAAGGTTGTGTGGTAACTAAAAAGTGGTAATTCACCCTACACGCCCTTCGCGCCAAAGAAAAGCAATTCACCTCCACAGCGCTCTCGCTCAGAGAAAAACAATTCTTACCCAATAACTAATGTTAACCTTGAAATAAATTTTGAACTAATCAATACTTGTAATATTCTGCAAGAGAAATTAAAATGCAGTATTATTCCGGCTGGAAATTATAAGTTTATTGTTTTCAAATTGATCTCTTTAAAAGCTCTGGTGGTCACCGTTATTTGGTCAAAAAATCAGAAGCTTAACTGCCAACAGGTCAGTGAACGATTTTTCAAGTTGAATTTTGTTCAGAAGTTGATTGCGTCAAATTCGACTTTAGCAGATATATCGAAATTAAGCCTCCATTAAAATTCCTAGGTCATTTTTTTTTTGCGTGGACAGCCTAATTTGACTTTCAATTTTCAAGCGGAAAAGACGCCTAAAATAAGCTTTATTTTAAAATCACGGAAAAAAAAATTGAGGATAAAGCTTTCGTTAATGTTTTTTACACTGAAGAATGCCATCCTGAGGATTGTAAGATCCAAATGAGCCAAAAAATTTACACCAAGGATTTTTTAATAGTGCGAAAGTCACCGCCCTTCTATATTTTATGGTTTAAATTAAAAATATGTACATTTAGCGATTAAATATCAATTAAACAGTTTTTGAAGCAAACTGAAATTGAAATTACACTTGCATATAAAAATTTTTTCAACCAACCTTCATATTCGTTCTTTCTCTAATGTCTTATTGTTTGTCCGATTTATCTCTTATTCTTGCCTAGCGAAAAAATTAATTTTCGCTCTTTTTTCCGTCGCTTCTCTGAGACGTGAGCTTTTTCCGGTGATACGATTTTTGATAAACAATTTGATCTTATTTTTTTCCTGTCCTCAGTTAAAGCGTCTTAAATAAATCTCGCATCATGACGGATATTATGCGACCTCGATTTTATCATTTTGGGTGACAAAAAAGTATTTCTCTTTTCGTAGTACAACAATTAGTACCTTCAAAGCCTAGACTAGAAATTCAAATAACCTTAAAAATAATATCCCCAGGTTAAACAAACTCTTGCAAACTACTGTAGCATTAACATTATATAATTAAGTCGGTGTTGTTTAGGTAAAACGTATTTTTTGAGAGTTATAGTATCATCTTTAAGTAAGCGGGTGAAGTGACCAATGAGCGCGCTTGAATATTTCTGATTCTAAATTAACCTCTTTCTGCAAATTTAAATCAAATGAGTGAAAAAACCGCCAAAAAAATGAGATTTGATGTATTCTTGTAACCTAGGGTTAAAAAAAATTAAATCAGGGTTTTCTCTGAAATTAAGGGTGTGGTCAAATTTCCAAGGGCTCACTAAAGTAATGGAAACACGGGTTCAGGGGGTATAATAATATGTAGCATCTCTAATAATAATAACTGAAAAAGGTTCGCGTATATGACTTAATACGTCGAGACAGTTAATAAGACAATAATAAGACAGGTGATAAACAAACTCGGATGTGCATCCTCACTAGGACAGAAACCTGTCCTAGGACTGGACAGACAAGACAAAAAATTTTTTGAAAATTGTGTGCCTTAGGACAGGAACAGAAAATTTTGAAATGTGGCCTGCCTCAGGACAGGACAGAAATTTTCAAATTTGTGCCGACTCCTGCTCCGGTCCGCTCTTCTTCAAAAGTTTTTTCAAAAATTGTACATTTGTTTGAAAGCATGAATTTTCGAAATTTGTTCTGCTTTTAATCCAGAGATAAGTGAAAACTTTCTTGATTTATTTTTTAGTAGAATGATGGAAGCCGTTCTTAAATTGAGGAAGAATTTTGTGGCTGGACATATGGCTGGCGGAGAAAAGACTCTTGTCAAAGGTCGATAGTGGCGGGAACCTCTCTTTTGTATCGAGAATGAAGAAAACCGGTTCCAATACGGCATTGTTTCATGGCAATGGGATGTGCAAGAGAAAATTACCGGGCGTTTACACAACAAGTAGCGATTCAAAATTTGGTTATAATTAATTCCCAAACATTATAAAAATAGTTTGATTCTTTCGAGATACATGTTTTTTCGGAAAAGTTTTTATGTCTCATTTCTCCTATCTTATCGAGTTGTGCAGTATAAAGCCTAAATATTAAAAAGCAAAAAAATATTCGATTCGCCACAATATTGAACGCGAAGTAGTTAAAACGGCACAAAAAACATAAATGTTTCAATATCCCTTATATCACCTTTTGGTTAGAATGCTAAGCCCACTACTCCTGTTTGAACGTTGTGGCTACGCATTCTAACCAAAAGGTGATAAGGGATATGCCATAAATTAACAAATTTTGAAAATTGTTACGTCATTTAATAAAAATGAAAATTTGGTTAACATAATGAGCCTGAAGTTATTTAAAAATGGGCTGCGTGCAGGCTTTCAAAAGGAAGGATTAGGGAGACGTTTCCGCTTTCCCTTCCCGGAAGGGAAGGAAACGAAAATTAGAAAATGAAAGGAGAGAAGATTTCAGAGGGAAGGAGCAGAAAAGGGGAAGAATTTGAAATTTCAAAATATTCATAATTAGTTTTTTTTCATGACAGTTTTCACAATTTTGTGAGAATATCTCATTATTAGCGATAAATAAAGCATTAATTATTATCAATCTAAGGATATATAATTTCTTAAATATATTAAAATATGCGCAGTAAGCAAAGAGTACTGGGATCTTTTGTATTCACAGCGCTCATCCTACTTAAAACGGCTAGTTCTACAACACTGCTAGCCTACCAGACCTATTCATATAGTATATTTGACGCGGAACGCTGTGAGCGAAAACCGAAGTTAAAAACCAAGGTTTAAAAATCGAATTTTTCATGTTAAATATCAATTGAGATTGTTCAACGTTGGATATTCTGAGACTTGAAACTCGTCTGGAGTAGCACGGATATTATGTATATTTGTTGCAGTAAACAATTAACATGTATCACCCATTGCAATAATAAAATGCTAGCTAAGCGCGAGGAATTATTATCTAACGCCCGATAATGGAACCATTACCATTAATGGAAACCCCTGACCATATACATGAAAACCCATTTACCATTTAATTCGAAACCCAGACCAATTAAATGGGAATTAGGGATGGTGAACCTGAAGCAGACGAGGATTTTTGAAAGGTCTCTAAATGACCAAAACGGACGCTATGGCATCGATAGATAAGGATTTTGGAAGAAAAAATCTTCTAACACTTTTTCCAAAAAATGACTCAAAATGACCAAAAATCGTGTTTTTCGGGTAATTTTTTTCAATTGAAAATTATTTTGAAATTTTGAACGTACGTCCAGGCTATGTATTGACAGGTGTTTTAGCCCTTGACACTGGGAGTAAGCTAATACAAAAAAAAAAAGTTTTTTTTAGCATTGGCGCAAAAAAGTTATCTTGATTTTCCTAGGTCGAGGCTTGGCTTAATTTTCACCAATTATATATAGGCCGTCCCGAGCAAAAAAATCACTACCTTATAAAAAAGATCTTATAGAACCTGAAAAACTTATAGGATCTTAAGCGTTTTTCACGCCAAAAATTATTGCCAAAAATATTTTTTGGTGCAATCACTTGGTGGCGCTGTTTGAGTGGTCAAAGTTTATTTCAAAAAAAAAGCTAAAATGTAATCCTTTTTTTTTCAATGCTAACTCATTTTTTTGGTTTTGAGCGTATATTCTCGCAGATTAAAATCTCAATTAAGTGTAGGAACCTTGATCACTGTGTAACACCGAAATGGAGGTGTCCGAAAACTCGAATTATTTAATTAAATGATTTATGGTACTCAAAGATGCGCAAGCAATCGACTTTGTTGGAAAACGGTTTAGCAACCTATGAGTCTAAGATGTCACAGGTGGTGCTAGAGGCGAATTCAATGATTTGGTGGTGTAAACAGCCAGCACAGTAGTTAGCATTACAAGGAAAGCTCATTATAAGAATAAGTGAAAGTAACCATTAGATAGGAATTTTTTTAAAGATTCATTTGAAATTACTTTTTTCAAAAAAGTTTTCAAAATTTTGCCGATCGTGATTGCGTTGAAAAATAAAAATGCTCAAAAACTCACTTTGATCCGGAAATGAAACCGGCATGATAAATTATTCCAAGAAAAACCATATTTTTAAATTGTCTTACAATTCAGAAAATGGTTTTTGAGGTTATTCAAAATGACGAAAATTGTCAATTTTAGCATAAAACAAAACTTTTTATTAAGAATTTGCAGAACATGTCAATTATGAGAAATAAATTAAAGCCACGCATCAGATAGCAAATTTCTGGAGATTTTATTTTATCTTTTTTTCAGATTAGTTCCAAATTTTTGCCGATCCGCTGATGCGCTTGAAATAAAAATGCGCAAAAGTAACTTTTGACCCCCGAAATGCAAACCGCAGACAAATATTATACTAGAAAACATATTTTTAAATTGTCTTATCGAAACAGGGAAAATGGTGTTAACTCGTAGGACTGATTTTAGCCAACTAGTTGCCGCACACCATTTAATCGCATTTTACGACGCTTTAATCATTGATGACCAAGATCAGTTTATAAATTATCGATAAACTTTGAAACAAAATGACACGTTTTGTGGTTTTTTTATTTTAGAAAATTTTACTGTATTACATAACTATATTTTCTTGCCAAAATTTTTTTAATTAGTTTTCAAAGTAATATTTCCACCGAGAAGATGTTCAAATCAGAGTCGCATTACCCCTTTTAATGACAATTTTTGTAATATTTGAAGTACCCTTAACAAACCTTTCTGATTTGTAACACAATTTAAAAATATGTTGCTAGTATAATTATTCATTGCAGTTCATTTTCCGGCGGTAAAAAGTGACTTTTGAGCATTTTTATTTTTCAACCAATCCAGCGATACAGGCAAAATTCTGAAAAAAATTTAAAAAAATTGTAATTTAACTGAATCTTTGAAAAATTTGCCCATCTAATGCGTTACTTTCATTTATTTCTTATAATGACTGTGCTGACAAATGCTAATTAACCGTGCTGTGTTCGAACCACAAATCATGGAATGCTGCCTCTAGCACCACCTGTTGGCCATCTTAGACCTTATAGTGCTAATACCGTTTCCGCAAAAGTCGGATGCTTTGCGCATCTTTTTCAGTACCATAAATCATTGATTGCAAATAATTCGAGGTTCTTGGGCACCTCCATTTCCGGTGGTCACACGTTATCTTGGATCCTACACTAAATTTGAGATTTAATCTGAGAGCAAAAGTTTACGCTCTACCAAAAAAATGTAGCATAAAAAAAAAGATGTACATTAGCGTTTTTTGAAAAGTAAATTTTTTTGATCCACCTTAAACAGGCGCCAGCGAGTGACTGAGTCAAGAATTTATTGACCAAAATTTTAAGCGTTCTAAAAAACTATCCTAGGTCGAAGGTTTTCAAGTTTATAGGACCTTTTTATCGGTCGTGCCATTTTTTTGCTCGGGAGGCCTAATTATATATCGGGATTCACAAGACTGACAGTTTTTTAGCGGCAACCAAACAGCATATATTTTTTGTCCCCTGAAGCTCGTCATATTATTAACACGCTGGAGTTTCAATCAAGTTTAATTGAATAAAACGCTTAAATTTATGATGGAAATTCATTCTTTTTGTAAAAATAAATAAAATGACGTAAAATATTCACTATTCAAAAGCCAATAACTTTTTTGCCAATAAAAAAACTTATAATTTTTTTTTATTCTGGTCAATTATTCATTCAGTCAACAACATGTGAAAACAATTAGCTGATGTGTTCAAAATTCAAAAAAAAAATTTTGATTTGTGAAAAAATGCGATTTTCATGATTTTCAAGCCGCCAGAAAGAATTGCCATTTTTGAAAAAATTCAAAATAAAAAAAAATGTTTTTTAGACAAGGTTTAACCTACGGGGAATTCATTTCCTGTGGTCAAAAATTACTTTTTAAGCAGTTTTTATTTCAAGCCAATGAGAAAGCACCAAAATTTTCAAAATTTATGTCAAAAAATTTCAAAAAATAGAATCTCCGTAAAAATTTGACACAGAATGGCTTCCTCGGATTTTTTCTCAAAATTGCGCTATGATAAGAAAGGCTTCATTTGACACGCCAGGTTCACCCATCCTAAATGAATCCCATTTTTTTCGCGAAAGTGGTTTCCATAAATGGTTAGTTGGTTGTATATAATTAGGCCCCGAGCAAAAAAAAGTTGCTCGATAAAAGGGTGTCATAAATCTCCGATCCTCGGGGGATGGCGCTGTTTTAGTGCTCAAAAACTGGGTTTTTCACAATATAGGCGATGGCATATCAGAATTTTCCCATCGTAAGTAATTTTTTGGATTTAAAAATAACCAATTCTTGCTCCAGATGACATCTGACATTTTATAATCAAAATGTCCCATTGTGTAGCATGGAAATAGAGGTGCTCAAAAACAGATGATTCTAAATTAATTAATTGGAAATATACAATGACTTTGTGTAACGGTTATTAGTAACTATAGATCTCAGATTGACCACAGATTGGTGCAAGGCAATTCCATGATTTTGTGGTGTAAACAACACCACGTTTTTAGCATTTATAGAAGAATGTTAATATCAGAAATAAATGAAGGCAAACTATCACATAAGAATTTTTTTGAGGAACTCATTATTACTATTTTCTAAACAATTAGAATTTTTGCCGGATGCTGATTGGTTGAAATTAAAAATTGCTCGAAGTCAATTTGACCTCAAAAATGAAAGTAAATATTTAAGTTTACCAAAATCTAGGTATTAAAGGGGGTTGTGGTTGTAAAGAATACCTGAGTAAAGAAAATAGGTTAAAACATTTCTAGAATCCTTTAAACAATATTGATTTCTTAAAAAAAAAAAATGATATTTTGATTGGTTGAGCGAGGTCGTGGAATGGGCAGAGGACACCACACCTTGAAAACAACATTGACGTCCTGCGCAACATACTTTACCAACACAGAAAATATTTAATGAAACATATTTTATGTATAAAACCACAGAGAATTAATTTTTTTTAACGATTTTCTGGTTAAGTATGTGCAACATTTTGATTATATTTTGTTGTATTCCATTTAAACAAAAATTGACGAAGCATAATCAGATTAAATAGAAAATTTCCTGGTAATTATTTGAAGGACGTTTCGTATTTTTCCGAAACTCATCGAACTTCATCTTCTTTTATCCGAATTTAAAGCAAAATTGACCGAGAATTACAAATTTTGTGTTATTGAGGACATGATTTTAAAACCAGTTCTAGTGCCCACCGTGAAGCCATCTTCACCGAATCAAAAATTTTACTTCAGTTGACAGAAAGGTTGAGGCTCCCGTATTTTTTTTCTCATTTTTTATAACTACCCGTTATCGAACATCCAGTCCAGCTGTGAGAGAGAGCTATTTCCCAAGCAATTCCAGAAGCTTCTACACCCACAACCCCTTAAGCATTTCTGTGGAAAAGTCAACATTTCAAATTAAATCAAGAATAGCCCTCAAAATTTCCTTGATAATTTACATTTATTTTAATAACAAATTGACAAAAATTGCCGATTTTTGAATCATAAAACTGCTCAAAAAATCATTTTTGATCCCGGAAAGTAACCGTGGGGGTGAATAAGACCAGAAGTTATACTTTTGATACTTTTTTTGCTTAATTAAATAAAAAGATGAAAATTTGTCGGTCAAAAAAGTTTTAAATCAAATTAAACCAGAAAATTTAGAACATATTTCATAATTTCAATAATTTACCATATTAAAAAGTTTCCGCCAAGGGCCCAATAGCCTTCAGAAGCTATTCTTTGCGCCGTTGTTTACAGAAAACTTTATGAGATCAACCTTCAATTTTCGCTTAATGATCAAGTTGAAGTGTTAAATTAAAAAAAAAAATATATATTTCCTGAAATTAATGTTTAATTCTAAAAAAAACGTTTGAAAAGCAAAGGTTAATTAAACCACGTGATACTTCCTCCATGGTAAGGCTCCAGGAATATAAAGTTCATGGTATTAACTGCATAGTGCTCTGTTTTAACGAAACTTTTGTCTGATTGACTATATCTGTTGGAATCCAACAATATTATTAAATTAGTTCAAAATATAATATTTAAATATTTATGAAAAATCAGCGTTTTTTTAGGAAAAAAAATTGGTTAGATTCTCGATTTAATGAAATTATTTCATTATTATTTACCAAAATTAAGACAAATACGGTATTAAGAGGTACCACTCTCGCATTATTTTCGCCAAATAAATATTTTTCAAACACTCATTTTATCCATATAATATCGAAATAAGATATTTCGAAATTTCACTGTCTCAGAAAATATTTTTGCTCCAGTACGTCCAGAAGGCTTATTTTGTTTTGCCAATTGTACTCAAAGACACTTCTTTAAAAATGTAATTTTGAAATTGTATTCAAATTGCTCAAAAGTATTTTTCGAGTAAAACTTTAGCGAAAAATGGCCTTTCAATTCACTCGCAAATAAAATTTGAACTAAGTATCCGGAAAAAAATAAGAAGAATTTTTAGATTCACATTGTTAAATTTTAAAATGTATCAGAAGGAAAATTTTCTTGCGACATTTTCTCCACCATTTTGCTTGCATTTAAAGTGGTTTAGCTTTTTCAAAGGCTAAAATCCTCGGAGGGTTAAAAACAAAATTGAATTGTGTAGAAATTCTTTATCGAACAAAATTGTCATCTTTTTACAAAAATCTTTCTTTGTCCAAATTTTATTCATTAAATAAAAATCTTCGTTAAAATGTCATACAGTATGTATTATTTTGCTGTCGACAGAATCTTCAAGTGTCCGGAAGAATTGCTCCCTAAATTATTAGACGATTCTCCCGGTATTTTGAGATTCTGTTCGACAATAAAAAAAATAATAACATACTGTTTGGTAAATCTGGAACTAATTTTTTTTTGAAACAACTACTCACGATCGAAAATTCTGAGTATGCAATTGCCTAAATTTTGAAAGAAAACTCTGGACCGCTCAAAACGGCCGCACCAAATGGTGCACCAAAAAATTATTTTTGCATGTTACTTTCGAATTCTTTTGAGTCGATTCACTCTTGAAAACAAGTTTTTCTAAGAACCCTTTTTCATTTTTTAAAATATAAATATTTCAAGATTATGCTTCTTTAGCCACCGCGTGGTGGTCGCTTTATGAAATTTTGAGGTGATTGACCAATTATTCTGTGGTCAATTTACTGTGGGCTCAATGTTTGTGTTCTTAGCTTTCCAAGCTTTAACTTAAGTTTGACCGAAATCAACGGTTTTTTTACTACGAAATGAAAATTGTCATTTGTGGTAATTACGGCCAATAAAATGGTAACTATGGATTTATTTTTCAAACCCTTGACTCGGCTATAGCTTGGCTTTCATGGCTTCGGCACGCAATTTGACTTTGATGTTTAGCGAAAAAGGATGTGTTTGTATAAGGTGTCTCAGAACAGTCTTTTAAGAAGATTCTTTGAACGCAAAAATAACAAAAATTCAAAGGTATCAAAACGTTTTCAAAATTTTTTCAAGAAAATTTCAGATACAAATTATTTTACAAAAAATTTATAAATTAGTGTTGATGTAGGCTGCTGACGGGAGGGTCGTGTTAAAGTTTTTAATAAAATTCTGACAATACATATATATAACAACCTTTAACACCTTTTGTGATGATTTGAGAGATGTAGGCTAAAAAGAAGAGAAAGCGGCCTCGATGAGTGGCTAGAAGGGCTCAGGGAGTGTAGATTGCTCCCCCAACCTACATGTTTCAAATCATCAAAAAAGGTGTTTAAAGGGATATAGCCAGAATGGTATAAATATTTTTTCTACAACAGTTTAACATTTTAAAAATCTTTATTTAACTGTACTTGGAATTACTGTCAATTCTTTTAAGCTCAAACCACACTTACAATTTAACAGAAATTAATTTTTGGGGTACTCATTCTTAGCTAAAAATATTCATTAATAAATCAGCAAAATTTTAAAATACAACAAAACTATAATATAAATTTCCCTGTCGGATAAACTACACATTTTTCTTCAAAATTCTGCGAAAGCAGATTATCAAACTTAAAATAAAATATTGTTACAATATAAACTGTTTTTGCATAAAAGCCATAAATTTGAACAATTATAATATTCATTACAAAATTTTAAATAAAGAAATAAAAAACTTATAAGTTTTTTCCGGACTTCCAAACCAAAATGAACCGAATGTAGAATTAGCCGTTATCGGACGTTTTTTAGATTTCCTGCTAAAATTTACAAAGAAATGCTAAATGCAACTAAATCCTTAAATCCTTGCTATGAATTTAACAAACGTGTTCCTGAAGCAATACATTTTTCTACTTGGGTAGGATTTCAATAAATATGAATCGTAATTATCACAAGGTTTATTGCAACACTGAACTTTTGCATAACAATTTATCAATAAGTTCTCCAACTAACACAGAACTTTAGAGTTTTTAAGTTTTCTGATAATATCAACAATGAGTATTTCACTCTTCACAGGTCCAACTGAAATTGAAGCAAAAAATATTTTATACAAATAAATAAATAAAATATTTTTCTATATAAAAGGCAAATTTCTAACTGAAAATTTTTCTTTAAAAAATCAATAATTTTACATTTCATATTTCATCTTACCTAAAACTGTACACAACTTTACTTTCATTGTCGTATTTTTGGCCCAACCAAGTTTTATAAGCAATGAAATACTCGATGGCTACTGTTAAACATACACCTGACAGACACATAAAAAAAAATGCCACTAGTTACTATTNAGTATAGCAACGTTATATAAGTTGTGTATCGCAACACGCGTTTAACCACAATTTTCTAAGAAACAACAACAATAATTTGAACAGATCGCGGGCCAATCTGTACTGTTAATCACTACTTGTCGATATAAAATTGGCTTTCTTCTTTACTCACAGTTTTTGATTCACTATTTTTCACAAATTCCCTGTCTGCCTTCATAGTACGACAGTTTCTGACGACGTGTCCTTTCTCTACGCAGTAAAAGCAATGTCGAGTAATTTGACCGTTACCACCCTTATATGATTTATCATCACCTTGCTTACTATTTTCCCTTTTTTTGGCAAAACAATCTTTTTCTAAGTGGCCATTTTTTGAGCAATGAGTACACTTAATGTGTTGTTTATCAAAACTCACCTGATTAGTTTCAGTATGGTTTACCTCCATACTCTCATCCATATCCTTACCCAAATAAACTCTAGAATAGCTGCGGCAACGTTCTGCTGCTGTAACAAGTTCTTCACCATTTTTAGCTTCGTGAGTTACTAGTTGTGCTTAGGGAATTTTTCTAGAAAGGTGTTAATGGTCAATTTTTCAAGACTACATTTGTCCTTGATTTCATCTAGTCCTGTTGAACTGACAACTAACAAGTAAATTTACGTATACATTTCATTCAAAGATGCCTTTGAATTGTATTTGTAAGTTTTGAGGGCTTCCTTATAAGTAAGGCAGTCTCTTGTCACCATATTTCTAAAAATTCGCTTTCAAAAGTTTTATCAAATCTAGTTGGTCCTCTTCTACCAACCTTACTCATTCTGATAATCAATTTAGATGCGCATTGCAATGTATTGGTTATTGATTGACACCAATAATCTAATTGGATCTGTTGTCCGCGAATATGAGCTTGGGAATTAGCCTTTCGTAATAAAGACTAGAAGTTATCGCAGTCTAATCCATCATGGCCTTTTCATTCCAATCGGAATTTTAATTCAGTTTTGCCAAATTATCTCCTGATAAAGTTTTACTTTTCATACACCTGGCGATTTCTCTTTTTGGAAAGATGAAATTCAACGATTTTTTCTGATCTAGTTTATTTCTAGATCAGACACCAGTTTTTGCGGCTCTCTTCGATCGCATCTTAATAAGTATAATCCCTGAAATAGTTTTTTTAATGTGTCGGAGTTCACATGTCATCTATCAGAATGCATTGCAATATGCGTCAAGGTAATGTTGACCCTGTATCCATCCTGGTTGAAATGTTCAGGGTTTGTGTAACTTGGTAACCTATTGAAAATGCGTATCTTCAAGCACGATCAGATCTGTTGCTTGTGATTACATTGAGATATATCCAACCTCGATCGAGATTTAAATTAACTGTTCAAATACAGAAATTAGATGATCTGTTCCGTTGAAAAATGGGACCATTTTTTCCCTTGTTCTTCTCAAGATTTTCAATGGCATCAGTGATTCGTGTACCAAACCGGCAAACCTGCATGACTAATTTTATCTTACCTTTTGATAATGGCTNGATCCATAAGATATTAATTTTACTCTTTACTGCTAATTTTTTCAAGTATTTTTCATCATTGTATCCTATTTTAAAATTGGTACTCCACCTCCCTTATCCCTGAATTTCACAAAAAACGCTGATTCCCCCCTTAATTTCAATTTGGAAAAACCTTGATTAACTTTTTTATTAAGGGCTTATGAAAAATTATTATAGAAAAACCAATAACAATCCTTAACGAGAGTGACTTCGGACACCCTAATTACCCCGTGAGTTTCAAATACCGTCGAGACCAAAATGATTTGTCGAGACTAAAAGTGACCTGAGACATGTAAGGCTTCCTGGTTAATCGCAAAATGTAAAATTTGAAAGTGTCTTAAATTTCTATGCCAAATACACCTTCTTATCATAACAAATAATCGTAAATGCGCGAGATAAGGATATTAACTTTTGTAATAAATTTTTCAAGCGGAAAAGACGCCTAAATAAGCTTTATTTGAAATCACGGAAAAAAAAAGATTGAGGATAAAGCTTCGTTAATGTTTTTTACACTGAAAATGCCGATCCTGAGGATTTGTAAGAGCAAATGAGCAAAAAATTTACTCCAAGGATTTTTTAAATAGTGCGAAAGTCACCGCCTTCTATCTTTTATGGTTTAAATTAAAAATATGTAACTTTAGCGATAAATATCAATTAAACAGTTTTTTAGCAAACTGACATTGAAATTACACATGCATTTAAAAAAATTTTCAACCAACCTCATATTCGTTCTTTCTCTAATGTCTTATTTTTGTCCGATTTATCTCTTATTCTTGCGTAAGCGAAAAATAATTTTCGCTCTTTTTTTCCGGTCGCTTCTCTGAGACTGAGCTTTTTCCGTTAATACGATTTTTGATAAGAATTTGATCTAGTTTTCTCTGCCAGTTAAACGCTTAATAAAATCTCGCATCATCGAATTATCACCTCGAATTTATCATTGTGACAGAAAGTATTTCGAATCCATATAAACCTCAAAATAATATCCCAGTTAACAACTTGCAACTACTGTAGCAATAACATTATATAATACGGTCGGTTGTGTAATGTAAAAAACGTATTATTTGGAGAGGATGAGTCCCTCTAAATAACGCGGCTGAAGTTGACCAATGAGCGCTTGATATTTCTGATTTTAAATTAACCTCTTTCTGAAATTTAAATCAAATAAGTGAAAAACGCGCCAAAAGTATGAGATTTGATGTATCTTGTAACCTATTAAAAAAATTAAATCAAGGGTTTTCTCTGAAATTAAGGGTGTTCAAAATTTCCCAAGGGCTCCACTAAAGTAATGGAAACACGGGTTCAGGGGGTATATTTAGCATCTCTAATAATAATAACTGAAAAAGGTTCGCGTATATGACTTATATACGCGAGACAGTTAATAAAAACAATAATAAGACAGTAATAAACAAACTCGGATGTGCATCCTCACTAGGACAGAAACCTGTCCTAGGACTGGACAGGACAAGACAAATTAAAAATTGTGTGCCTCAGGACAGGGACAGAAAAATTTGAAATGTGCCTCCTCAGGACAGGACAGTAAATTTTCAAATCTGTGTGCCGACTCTGCTCCGGGTCATCTTTTACTCTAAAAGTTTTTTCAAAAATTGCCACACTTGTTTGAAACATGAGATTTTTCGAATTTTCTGCTGTATAATCCCAAAATAAGTAAAACTTTCTTGATTTATTTTTTTAGTAAATATGGAAGCCGTCTTAAATTTGAGGAAGAATTTTGTGCTGGACATATGGCTGGAGGAAAAGACTCTTGTCAAGGTGATAGTGGCGGACCTCTCATTTGTATCGAGAATGAAAAACCGGTTCAATACGGCATTGTTTCATGGGGAATGGGATGTGCAAGAGAAAATTATCCGGGCGTTTACACACAAGTTAGCGATTCAAATTTTGGTTAATAATTAATTCCCAACATTATAAAAAATAGTTTGATCTTCGGAGCATACATTTTTTCGGCAAAAGTTTTCATGGTCTCATTTTCTCCTATCTTTAAGTGTTGGCAGTAAAATGCCTAAATATTAAAAAGCAAAAATATTCGATCGCCACAATATTAAACGCGAAAGTAGTAAAACGGCACAAAAACCAAAATGTTCAATATGCCATAATAACAAATTTTGAAAATTGCTTACGTCATTTGAATAAAAATAAAATTTTGGTTAACATAATGAGCCTGAATTTAGTTAAAAATGGTGCTGCGTGGCAGGCTCCCAAAAGGGAAGGATAGGGAACGTTCCGCATTTCCCCGGGGAGGGAAGGGAACGCAAATTGAGAAATGGAAAGGGAAGATAAGGATTCTCGAGGGGAAGGAGGAGAAAAGGGGAAGGAAATTCAAATTTCGAAAATATTCATAATTAGTTTTTTTTCATGACAGTTTTCACAATTTTGAGTTCAGGAATTATCTCATTATTAGCGATAAATAAGAGCATTAATTTTATCGAATCTAAGATATATTAATTCTTAAATATTATTAAAAATGCAGTAACAAAGAGTACTGGGATCTTTTGTATTCACAGCGCTCGCCCTACTAAAACGCTAGTTCTACAACACTGCTAGCCCTACCAGACCTCTTCATATAGTACATTTGGACGCGGACGGCTGGTAGCGAACCGAATTTTAAACCAAGGTTAAAAAATCGAATTTTTCATGTTCAAATATCAAGTGAGGATTGTCAACGTTGGATATTCTGAGACTTGGAACTCGTGTGAGTAGCACGTGATATTTATGTATATTTGTTTGCAGTAAACAATTGACATGTATTACCCATTTGCAATAATAAAATGCTAGCTTAGGCGAGTAAATTATTATCTTAACGCCCGATAATGGAAACCCATTACCATTTAATGGAAACCCCTAACCATATAATGAAAACCCATTCCCATTTAATCGAAACCCATACCCATTAAATGGAATCCATTTTTTTCGCGAAAGTGGGTTTCCATAAATGGTTAGTTGGTGTATATAATTAGAGCCCCGAGCAAAAAAAAGTTGCTGGATAAAAGGGTGTCATAAATCTCCGATCACTCGGTGGCGCTGTTTTTGTTGCTCAAAAACTGGGTTTTCACAATATAGGCGATTGCATATCGGAATTTTCCATCGTAAGTAATTTTTTGGATTTAAAAATACAATTCTGCTCCAGATTGACATCTGACATTTTATAATCGAAAATGTCCATGTGGTGTAGCACTGGAAATAGAGGTGCTCAAAAATCGAATGATTCTAAATCAATAATTTGAAATATACAATGACTTTGTGGTAACGGTATTAGTAACTTTAGGTCTCAGATGACCACAGATGGTAAAGGCAATTCCATGATTTTGTGGTGTAAACAACACCACGGTTTTTAGCATTTATAGAAAATGTTAATATCAGAAATAAATGAAGGCAACTATCACATAAGAATTTTTTTGAGGACTCATTTATTACTATTTTCTAAAACAATTTAGAAAATTTGCCGATCGCTGATTGGTTGAAAATTAAAATTGCTCGAAGTCACTTTTGACCTCAAAAATGAATAGTTAATTTAAGTTTACAAAATCTAGGTATTAAGGGGGTTGTGGGTGTAAAGAATACCTGAGTGAAAGAAAATAGGTTAAACATTTTCTAGAATCCTTTAAACAATAATGATTTCTTAAAAAAAAAATTGATATTTTGATTGGTTGAGCGAGGTCGTGGAATGAGGCAAGACGACACCACACCTCAAACACATGACTCCTGCAACATACTTTACCAACACAGAAATAATATCTAATGAACATATTTTATGTATAAAACCAACAGAGAATAATTTTTTAACGAGTTTTCTGGTTAAGTATGGCAACATTTCATTATTATTTTGTTGTATTCAATTTAAACAAAATTGACCGAGCATAATCAGATTAAATAGAAAATTTCCTGGTAATTATTTGAAGACGTCGTATTTTTCCGAAACATCTTTGTTTTATTGAATTTAAAGCAAAATTGACCGAGAATTACCAAATTTTGTGTTATTGCGGACATATTTTTATCAGTTTCTAGATGCCGTACCGGTGAGCCATCCTCCACCCGAATCAAAAAATTTTACTTGCAGTTGACAGAAAAGGTTTGAGGCTCCCGTATTTTTTTTCTCATTTTTTATTATCTACTCGTTATTGACCATTCCAGTCCAGCTGGAGAAGAGAGCTATTTTCCCAAGCAATTCCAACATTCTACACCCACAACCCCCTTTAACATTTCTGTGAAAAAGTCAACATTCAAATTAAATCAAAATACCCTCAAAATTTCCTTGATTAATTTACATTTATTTTAGATAACAAATTGACAAAAATTTGCCCGGATTGTGTTGGAATCATTAAAACTGTCAAAAAATTCATTTTTGATCCCGCGAAAGTAAACCGGGGGGGTGAATAAACCAGAATTATACTTTTGAATACTTTTTTTGCTTAATTTATAAAAAGATGAAAAATGTCGGTCAAAAGTTTAAATCTAATCACTAAACCAAAAATTTAGAACAATTTCATTAATTTCAATAATTTACCATATTTAAAAGTTTCCGCCAAGGGCCCAATAGCCTTTCAGGAAGCTATACTTTGCGCGTTGTTTACAGAAAACTTTTATGAGATCAACCTTCAATTTTTCCTTAATGATCAAGTTGAAGTGTTAAATTTAAAAAAAAATATATATTCCTGAAATAAATGTTTAATTCTAAAAACAACGTTTTAAAAACGAGGTTAATTAAACCACGTTATACTTCCTCATGGTAAGCTCCAGGTAATGTAAGTCCATTGTAATAACTGCATAGTGCTCTGTTTTACTGAATACTTCTGTCTGATTGACTATATCTGTAGGGAATCAAACAATATTATTAAATTAGTTCAAAATATAATATTTTAAATATTCATGAAAAAATCACGTTTTTTAGGAAAAAATTGTTAGATTTCTCGATTTAATGAAATTATTTCATTATTATTACAAAATTAAGACAAATATGGTATAAGAGTACCACTCTCGCATTATTTTCGCAAATTAAATATTTTTTCTAAACATCTCATTTTATCCATACTTATATCGAAATAAGATATTTCGAAATTTAACTCTCAAGAAAATATTTTTGCTCCAGATACGTCCAGAAGGCTAATTTTTCTTCAAATTGTACTCAAAACACTTCTTTAAAAACTGGCTAATTTGAAATTTGTATTCCAAATTTGGCTCAAAAGTATTTTTTCGGAAGTAAAACTTTAGCGAAAAATGGCCTTTCAATCAACTCGGCAGAAAATTTGAACTTAGTATCCGAAAAAAATTAAGGAAGAATTTTTAGATTCACATTGTTGAATTTTAAAATGTATCAGAAGGAAAAGTTTCTGCGATCATTTTTCCACCATTTTTTGCTGATTTAAAGTGGCTTTAGCTTTTCAAAAGGCTATATGCCTCGGAGGGTTAAAAACAAAATTGAATTGTGTAGAAATTCTTTATCGAACAAAATTGTCATCTTTTTAACAAAAATTTTCATTTTTCTAAATTTTTATTCATTAAATAAAAATCTTCGATTATAAATGTCATACAGTATGTATTATTTTGTGTCGAACAGAATCTCAAGTGTCCGGAAGAATTCTCCCTAAATTATAGACGATTCTCCCGGATATTTGAGATTATGTTCGACAATAAAAAAAATACATACTGTATGTAAATCTGGAGCTAATTTTTTTTTGAAACAACTACTCACGATCAAAAATTCTGATATGCAATTGCCTAAATTTTGAAAGTAAACTCTGACCGCTCAAAACGGCGGCACCAAATGGTTGCACCAAAAAATATTTTTGGCATGACTTTCGAATTCCTTTGAGTCGATTCACTCTTGAAACAAGTTTTCTAGAAAAGTTCTTCATTTTTTAAAATACTAAAATTTTCAAATTTTGCTCTTTAGCACCGCGTGTGGTCGCTTAATGAAATTTTGAAGGTGATTGCCAATTATCTGTGGTCAATTTACTGTGGGCTCAATTGTTTGGTTCTTAGCGCCAACGCTTTAACTTTAGTTTGACCGAAATCAACGGTTTTTTTACTTGCGAAATGAAAATTGTCATTTCGGAAATACGGCCAAAAAAAATGGTAACTAGGTGGATTATATTTTCAAACCCTTGACATCGGCTATAGCTTGGCTTTCATGGCTTCGGGCACGCAATTTGACTTTATGTTTAGCGAAAAAGGATGTTTTGATAAGGTGCTCAGAACAGTGTTAAGAAGATTCTTGAACGCAAAAATAACAAAATTCGAAAGTATCAAAAACGTTTTCATAAATTTTTAAGAAAATTTCAGATACAAATTATTCACAAATATTTTATAATTAGGTTGATGTAGTGCTCTGACGGGGAGGGTCGTGTTAAAAGTTTTTAATAAAATTCTGACAGATACATATATATAGCATACATATATATAGCCCAGAATGAGTATTAATATTTTTTTCATACAACAGTTTAACATTTTTAAAAATCTATTTAACTGTACTTTGAATTACTGTCAATCTCTTTATAAGCTCAAACCACACTTACAATTTACACAAAATTAATATTTTTGGGGGTACTCATTCTTAGCTAAAAATATTATTTAAAATCAGCAAAATTTTAAAATACAACAAAACTATAATATAAATTTCCCTGTCGGGATAAACTACACATTTTTCTTCAAAATTTCCGGAAGCAATTATCAATACTTAAAATAAAAATATTGTACAATATAAACTGTTTTTGAAATAAAAACCATAAAATTTGAACATATTTATATTTCATACAAAAATTTTTAAATAAGAAATAAAAAACTTTGATAATGTTCTTTCCGGAGTTCCAAACAAAATGAACGAAATGTAGAATGAGCCGATTATCGGACGTTTTTTGATTTCCTGCTAAAATGCTACAAAGAAATGCTAAATGTAACTAAATCCTGAAATTTGCATGTATTTAACAAACGTGTTCCTGAACAATACATTTTTCGTACTGTGGTAGGATTTCAATAATATGAATCGTAATAATCACAAGGTTTATTGAACACTGAACTTTTTGCTATACATTTATTTAATAAGTTCTTCAACTAACACACAACTTTAGAGTTTTTTGAAGTCTTCTGATTAATATCAACAATTGACGTATTTCACTCTCACAGTCCAACTGAAATTGAAGCAAAAAATATTTTATACAAATAAATAAAATACATTCGTATAGAATAATCTATATTTTTTCATAAAACACAATCAGAATTTTGTTGAATATTTTTCTTTATAAAAGGCAAATTTCTAACTTGAAAATTTTTTCTTTAAAAAATCAATAATTTTACATTTCAATATTTCATCTTACCAAAACTGTACACAACTTTACTTTCATTGTCGTATTTTTGGCCCAAACCAAGTCTTTATAAGCAATGAAATACTCGATGGGTACTGTTAAACAGTACACCTGACAGCCACATCAAAAAAAATCCACCTAGTTACTATTTTTAATTGGCCGTAATTACCGAAATTTCTAATGGTTTCTTAGATCCTGAAAATCAACGTACCCCACGCGGATTATATCTCGGGAACCATATATGGTAGAATATTAATTTTTGCTGCATTCAAAATTTTGTTAAAAATAAAGAAAATTTAAATTTTGACCGAAAAAAAAACCCATAAATTTGCATAATTTGATTTTTTTTCTAAGTATTTTTTTCAAATAATTGACTGAAACTCGTGATTTAGACATCGGATCTGACTAATTTTNGGGCGTTTCAAGCGAATGTGATAAGCTTCACATTTTCGTCGTGCAAAATCGCTACGGAAGCCCTTTTTGACGACTGAAAATCTAGATTTAAAGTATCCAAATTTTGCCTTCTTAAGACTCGTGAACTTATTTTGGCAATTTAAAGCATATTCGCTAGCTTTTTGTTAATAGTGACTTCAACTGTTGATATGAGAAAAGACATGAGATCAATCACTAGCTCGTTTTTGCTCACCAATGCGAATTTGGAGGCACCGTTTTGTTTGGCCAATGTAAAATTCTTTACATGAGCAAAGAAACTTGTAGACCATGTTACACATAACGTTTTGATCAATTTTTTCTTTGGCGTGGTATAAAAATATTTTGGTGACTTTAATTGTACGATATATCGCGATATGATATATTTACTGGAAAATTTGGTAACATGTTAGACATTCGTCGTGTTAGCTGACAAATGTATTGCTCGATATGAGGGGATGTATAATCAAAAACTACAGTCANGATCCATTACTTGCTCGTTGGTGCTCACCAATGCAAATTTGGAGGCACCGTTTTGTTTGACCAATGTAAAATTCTTTACATGGGCAAAGAAACTTGTAGACCATGTTACACATAACGTTTTGATCAATTTTTTCTTTGGCGTGGCATGAAAATATTTTGGTGACTTTAATTGTACGATATGAGATATTTACTCGAAAATTTGGTAAGATGTTAGACATTCGTCGTGTCAGCCAACAAATGTTTTGCTCGATATGAGGGGATGTATAATCAAAAACTACAGTCAGATCCGTGGGGTCTCTATCACGCTTTTTGTCATCTGATAAAAAGGTTCTGGTCCTATGTTCCACCAGAGCTTTTGGGTATGAATTACGATAAAATACTTTTTTTAGCTCTTCGAGGCTTTTCAAGAATATATCTTGTGTTGAACAAGCGTTTCTTTCGCGATGAAGTGCTGTGAATATATTGCCTTTAAGGTATTTCATGCTCATAATGCTATGTTGGAAGTTTGAAATAACTGTCATAGACCCTCGCTTTCGATATCTTATAAAATCAAGAACACCATTTTCAATAAATATTTTAGTGTCAAGAAAAATAATCTCGTTTTTTGCGCCCATTTTTGCAAGTGTTAATTTTAGGCCTTTGTCATAACCGTTTATTTCATGTAAAAATCTTCGAATAGAATTATTTTTGATTATAAGTATACAGTCATTAGCGTAGCGACGGTAACTAACTAATCTTTCCGAAACCAGGTAGGGTTTAATAATGGATTGTTCCATTAAATTAACAAAAATGGTGGATATGTTCGCAGAAATTGAAAAGCCCATTCCGAGCCCACTTTTTAGTTTGAGGGTTCCTTTTGGACTGCGAAATATAGAATATTTTTGAAAAGTGTCTAAAAGAAACGTTTCTAAGTTCTCGCGAGTCGGAACAGGTAATAAAACTCCATTTTCATTTTTGTATTTGAAATATATTCGGGGCTCACTATATAATTTATTCAGAATGTGTGAAATTACTCTTGGTACGTTGACATTGTTGTACATGTTGACAACGTCAACTGAAACCACTTTATGATGGTTTTGATTAAATTTTATTTTATCGATTAAGAATTTTTTTTTAAATCACCTAAACTATCGCCAGCAGATTCACATTCTGCAACTAAGGGTTCTGACGGTTCTAACTAAGGGTTCTAAGGGTTAAATAAATATGTCTTGATTTAAATAACGTTTGGAAACCTCTTTGTTTAACATTTGCCTTTATTCCAAAATCGTATTCTTGACTATTTTTTATGAAAATCAATTGTTTAACACCGGATCTGACGTTGATTTGAGATAAATTAACTTTTCAAACCAGCGAAAGGGCTTTTATTTAAAATTCAATGTTGAAACAATGGACGAAAAAAAGTTTCAGATGTTATGTGATTGCGATTTAAAAGATGATAAAACACTTATGACTTCTTTTCAACAATTGCGCTGCGTAATTAATATAGCAAGTTCTAGAATCTTCTAATATCAATCATAAGTTATGAGTTTTTTGGAATGCTATTTTATGAATATATTATTAACTGCTGTTCTCCAGATTGGTAATTATCGGTAATTTCGACCAAAAATCCAGTGATCAAATTCGGGCAAATCATATTTATGGAAATAAATATTAATCTTAATAAATTTTTTTACCCACAAAAATCTAATTTCTGTAAAATATTAACATCTCAAATACAATTTCTCGGACGGTTTTTTCGGTGACATTATCACGCTCGTTTAACTTTGAGGTTTTGTATGGAGTTTAATTTCGAAAATAAAAATTTCAAATTCACACAGGATGTCTTTCAAACAAATTAACTTGTGTTCGTGAAGTAAAACTTCCAGAGTTAAAACACCTCAAGAAATTTTGTAACAAAAGATAGTTCAAATACAAGGTTTCTTTGAAACTCTAAAACCAAGCATTTTTGAGTTAATTTTTAATTTTTTTTGAAATTTGGTCAAAATTTTTTGATTTAAATCTGTTTTGCATTTTACTTTAAACTCAATTTCGTTACAACTTAAGGTAAGCTTGGGATGTTACATCTATGTTCCAATTAAACGAGTTTTTTTTTCAAGGGTTTTTTATTCGGTTTTCGGTGTGTGAATAAAAATAGAAATTATTAAAAGTAGGTTAAAACCAAGTTTATAAGGTGAGCGTTTTAGCTCCAAAGTGCACCCCAAAATCGCCGCTGAAAATTTTCCATTTTTGTGCATGAAAAACAGGTTCTATAGGGTTTGTAAACACGTTCACAGATTTATGATGATATTACAATTTTGGATGATCGAAAGATTTTTCAGAATGTAAACAGCGTGAATCACAGATCTATAAACAAATGACGCAAGTTTTGGTAAACATGTTGAATTATTTTTGTAAACGTGAAAAGAAAGTCAAATTTGGAAGTTGCATGCATGAAATAAGGGTGAAAAAGAAAGGACAATTTATAAAGTTGAAAACCGATGAAAATATGTTTTTAATATGAAAATAAATTTTAATTTTTTCTGTCGTTAGTATAACTTGTTCTGAAAATAAGCGTTTCAGATACAAATTTTCAAGACATCGTAAATATAAGATTTTCAGGATTTCAATAAAAAATGTGGAGAAAAATTTTATCTATTAATTCTCCAAGATTTACAAATATTCAAGCCAATTAAGTGGCTCCAGGGTTCCATGAATTCAAAGCTCCACTTATTTTTCGATATTTATGTTGCTTTATTTCTAATAAGACTTTTGGACAATAAAATATGTGTGTTTTTTCAAGAAATATGCACCTAGAAATTAGTCTAGAGCTAGCAAAAAGCTGAAAAACGATTCACCTAATTTTCTCATTTTATTGAGTTTTCATATTTCTAATCATTAGCCTGATTGAGTGATCCCAGTACTTCAAATGACCATACGGTCAAACTACCACAGATCAATAGATCTTACCCAAACCGAGTTTTCGGCTTATGAGCTCTGTTTAAACTCGATTTAAATACAGTCTATAACAAGATTTCAAATGGCGAAAAAGTAGGAGCACCCAAAATATTTTGGTCGTATTTTCTGACAAGCCTGTCGTAATTAATCAAATCATTCAAATAAATCATTCAATAAATCAGCGTCTGAGAATAAATTGATCTATCATGTGTCCGTTAAACCTTTTTTTTGAGACTGTTATTCTTGATAAATTACTTTTTACATTGTATTTTTCAAAAATATAAGCTTGAGGGAGATTTTTTGAAGTCGCAGCTCATCTTTTCAATGAAACATCGAAAATTTTAAACGGACAATTCGTCTCAAGCGATATATTTGTAGTGTGCGAAAATATTATCCGGTTGAAGAATAATCAGCTTACTGTTAGCCTATATTTGTACTTTTTGTGTTTTCACAAATGAATTCATTGAAATAACTCTGCCTTGAAAATAACTGATCAACCTCACACCCAGAAACGAGAACTTCGCTTCACACCCAAAAGCCTATCTGAAGGCACTTCTTTGAGCGCTTATCACAAGAAAACTGGAAAATATATCAATTTACTTATTTGTCACTGATTGAGATCAAGGATAGAATTATGTAAATAACACATAACATTTCAAAAATTCGAAGTCTGTGAACTCGATAACTCCGAGAGAAAAGAGAGGTTCACTCAATTTGTATTTCTTGAAAAACCATACATTTTTACAATGACATATAAGTAACAAATTTGCAAGTGAAACTCTAGATATTCATAACTGGTCTCAGATTTAAAATATAATATCTCGATCGCTTACAAAACAATTATTCATATCGCCGTGCGTCAAAATATATGCAGCAAAATGTGCAAAATATTGCTAAACAGCTTAAAACCGAAATTCAGTACCACCTTTTGTTCTCATTTTGATCAATTTGAGTTTGTCGGCTTTATTTTGGTTAAATTGCCGTTCATTTCTTTCGGAAAAATATTGTTCGAAGAATAATTTCTTTCATTATTTTGCGTTTCGTAACTGCAAAAAATGAACTTATATCAAAAGAATCTTCAAATACTTTTCTAAAAACTGGCTTCCTCAGAATTTTGATACAACGTATTGCTTTCAAAAGTTGGAGATAAAAGTTTCAAACGGCTAATCGTATGAAAGTTTCAACAATATTTTTATAATGAAATTGCAAACTCTATGACATATTTGAATTGTGGGTTTTTGACAATGCTATTTCTGCTCCGTTTTGGCTCCCGAAATTTTTTTGGCTTCAGATAGTCAAAGGGTGTGAGGGGGTTACAAATTATTCCAGGTTGTCAATTCCTGACAACTGAGTAAAGTTTTCCTAAGTCCGATTTAAAAAAGCGTTTCAAATAATTTCTCATTGACATTTCTCATTATTCTTTCATGGTATTCTCGAATATTGTTGATCAAAAAACAATGGTTGAATAACAAAACTCCCGGTTCTTTCAATAAAATAATTTTCCGGAAGTTCGGAAGGCTTTTTATTGTTTATTCATTGCTGAATACAATCGATTGAAAAAGTTTCAGAAGTCATTGAAATTGCAATCGTGAACTCATTGACGTTAATTTCTCATTTAATGATATGTCAGCGTTGTAACCAAATCAATTATAAAATAATAAAGAAATAAGCTGCTTTTGAACTGCCGGAAAAATTATTTTCCTATCAAACTGAGACAAAGCTTGCGGAAAAATAAAACAAAAACTATTTGTGAAAGTTTAAGTTTCTCTCAAAGGTCAAGTAAAATGTTGAAAACTTACATAACTTCAATTGGCGTCGAGAATTTTCGACAAAGTTTGTATGATGGCACGGAACTAATGAACAACCATTATTTTCAATCAGTTTCTTAAACAAAACTTCAATATAAAGTCAACGGTTTCGAGTTCAGGTTTTCTATGGCGGGACTTGGAAATAAGCGTGGTAATTAATCATACTTCGACCAATGAATTTGAAGTATTTTTGGTCACATCAATTTAAGAATCAATTATAAGGTCGCATTTAAAGGGTGGCCCTATTCAAAAAACGGGATATTTTGATTTTTGATATGCGTAACAAGGCTGTGAGCGGTTCGTTTGTATCTTTTTGCGCGCGAGTAAAACATGTTAAAGAGTCTTTTAGAACTCAAATTTGATACGCGCGAAAGATTGGAATAAAAAGCTAGTTTATAAGATTTTTTTGTGAAGAGTTATTTAAATTTTAACAGAAATAAGCAGTTTAAAACATCATGTTGTCGATAGTGTCGATGATTGTTTCATAATATCATCAGTTGGCTTGCCATCATTAGATGCTGGGGTGTCATTGTTTACAAGATCATTTCCGGTGTTTTGGTAGTTCATGATGACTTCATAAAAGTGTTCATTAAAATATCTTTGAATTCAGCTTTAGATTCGATACCTTAAACAACCAGTATTACTGGTGATTTAGAAAAAGTTTTTACGAAGCTTATAAAGTAAAGTTGATCTGCTAAACTTTTTCTGCTAAACATTAAAAAAAACTGTTAATTATACACAATAAATAATAGAAAAAATTGTAAGCAATTGCTTTGAAATTAAAATCCGTTTTTGACAATGCCTATCATTTGGCTAAAGATTTTAATTAATTTCGAAAATAAAATTTCAGGTAAATTTCCCCTAATTGGTCCCAAAAGCCCCGTCAATTGATTATGACTTCTCAAAATTTCTTTGATCAGACAGGTTTTTTTAACTGACTTCGA
Organism: Oikopleura vanhoeffeni; assembly: GCA_004367855.1. Classification (NCBI taxonomy): domain Eukaryota; kingdom Metazoa; phylum Chordata; class Appendicularia; order Copelata; family Oikopleuridae; genus Oikopleura; species Oikopleura vanhoeffeni. The sequence goes on from SCLH01000830.1 coordinate 63,324, forward strand.
TTTGAAAATAACTTAAAAAATGATAGACAATAAGTTGGCAGTTCCAACTTTATTATACAAAAATTGAAAAATAATCGACTATAACAAAAAAATTTTGCAAATATTTTTAAGTAAACTATGGATGTAAGTATATAAATCAAAGTACGGAGTGGATTTGTATTCAATTTCTTGAGGGTAAATATAATCGCTAATTAAAAAATCGACAATTCGCCAATTTTTGGTTGAACGCTTGGTAAAATCGACAAACTTTTCAAAAAAAATAACATTAATGTAACCACTTTATCGGATAAAGTGACCACCAAAAATTTTATGTCGAAGAAAAGTGTCATATTTGAAAAAAAAATGTCAAGTTTTGTTTTAGTATTTGTAATATAAATTTTGTAAACTATGTGAAATCCCTGTATGAATAGTCAAAATTATTGGTTGATTTTCATCAAATCAATGGGTGGACACGCTAACCATAACTTTCCTGAAATAACGTTGATTGTTAATCACAGAACATGGTCTACTGTTAGCATCCAAAACTTTACATTTATCCTCAAAATAAATTATATTTGAAGTTTAATTACCAATAGACATAAGAAATTCTTGGCACATTTTCTTCAAATCACTTTCGGATTCGATACCGAGAGTCAAAGCAAGATGTTTGACGATATCCATGATATTGACTTCACCATCATTAACTTCCCATCCCATTTCTCCGTCAAAGTCGGACTCATCTTTGTCTCCCCATTGAGGTTTATTCCATTCTGGTTTTTCCCATGATGGCTTTTCCCAATCTCCTGAATAAAGGTGAAATTTAATTCGAAAAAAACCATTTTTATTTACATTTATACCGAGATCAAAAGTTTAAATTATGATATTTCAAATGTAAGAATGTAATCAAAAATGTTTAATGGCGTGATTTTTTAGCGAAACAGATTATGTGATTCAGTTGCACCAGTTTATTCCAAAGATAGATTAACTGGTTATCAGAAATCCGGTATAATAAACATCGATTCAATTTTTCATTGTCGATTTATCGGCCACTGGAGATGAAATGGGTATCATTTTTTCACAATCGAGCTTTAAAATTTTTTGACATATTGTTGGTGGTCGATTTTTGCAAAATGACACCAAAAGATCAAATCACAAAAATGACCCGTATAAGGTCATATTTCAATGCGTATTGAGGGAAATTGTAAAGTTATTCAAAAAAATATGAAATTTAATTTTTCTTTGTAATATAACCCAAAAATTAACAAAAATAATTTCTAAGTATTCTATATTACTTGAAAAAAAATAACGCCTATAGATCATTTTGGATAACTTTTTCGAGAAATAAAATATATTGTTATCATCCTACCTTTATTTGGTTTATCACCATGTGGTTTCATTGGTTTCCCACCTCCCATGTTAACGTTGATGTTAGTATCGATTTCAGTTTCGATATTAACAAAGTTTTGAACATTGGTATTAACTGGAGCATAGTTGCTGTTAACAGATGAACCTCCACAGTCAGTGCATCCATTTCCATGATGTTTATCACCAGTTTGTTCTGAAATAAATATTAGGATCCGTCAAGTATAATCAAATGTCATAAATAATTTAGGTCGTACGATTTTGAATGTGATTTTTTAACGAAATGCGAGATGAAGACCTATATTTAAAATATCACCATTTCGATTCGACACCGCTTGTTAATTTGGTAGAATTCGCTTAATTTTAAATTATTCTGCAAATTTTAAAAAGATTTTCCAAAAAATCTCTCGAATTCAAACATATGAGAGCCCTTTGTAATTATTTAGTTATAAGCTCGATATTTTAACGAGTTTTGAGCCAAGTATACCATGTTTTTTTATTGCATCAAAAAACGACAAACTTATTTTTTTGAAAATAATCTAGTTAACATGCAACAATGAAAATCCCTCATTTTCCTGTAATCTTGCAAAGATTTCAGCACTTTTTCACTTCAAAAAGATATCATTTATGACCATTTTACTGTCTGAAGTCAAAGTTACACTGAATAAATGAAAAGAGGCGATGATGGTTCTATGATGAGAATTTTTTTGAGAATCCCCTAAAAATCCGCACAATAATTAAAATGAAATACACCGAGTTTTCCAGCGTCAGCTTAAAATTCAAAAATTGAAATTTTGGCTCGTACGACCTTGATAATTGATGACCTTGGATGTGACAACCAAAGGCATAAATAAGGTGGTTATAAATAATGGTTCAGAAATAACACCGTTTTTTCATATCATATATTTTATGTGTAGAATTCCAATTATAAATTAGAATCTTACTCATGAGTTCCTTGACAAGTTTTTCAACGATCATCTCGAAGTTTTTGCCGTCCATTGGAGAATGTGGAGATGAATGTGGAGAATGTGGAGCATGACCAGATTTTGGAGATTTTTCAGATCTTTCGTGCTTTGGCGATTTTGGAGATCGCATTGGCCATTCCATATTTGGTCGATCCCATTGGGATTTACCAGATTGTGGGGATCCGGACATTGGTCCCATATCCTTACTTGGACTGTTACCAAACCAACTTTTTGGGCCAGCAAATGCCGAGGCGATTAAGATGGATCCGATTAATTTCATATTTCTTAAGTCGATATTTCAATTTTGAAAGTATTTTTAAGTTCCCTATGTCAATTATGGTGTCCGAGTCTGATTACGATGTGGCAAAAAAACGCTGTCGAGATTCAGTCAATCAGTAAGTCAAAATAAATTGACCACTCATGTGTCCCTTGACTCTTTTTTATTGAGATTTTTTTTCCCGGAATTTATTAACTGTTTTTTTTTTAAATATCTGCTAGAAGGAAATTTTAATGAGTCACAGCTCGTCTTTTCAATAAAACATTGAAATTTTTCAACAGATAATCAAAATCAAGCTATATATTTTGGTTGTGCGACAATATGTGCTAGTCGCATAATAGCGGTTTAGTCGTAGACTGTATTATATCTATTTGCGTTTTCAATAAAAATTCAATCAAAAAAAATACTCTGTCTCTGAAATAACTGATTAAATATCATTCCTGTTTTCGAATTTCTGACAATTAAGTTAATTTTTCCTAAGTCCGATTTAAATAGCGTTTCGAGAGTTCTTTGATTAACATTTCTCATTATTCCTCCATGGTATTCTCAAATATTATTTATCAAAAACAATGGTTAAATAACGGAACTCAGGTTTCTTTCATAAAAATAAATTTCCGGAAGTTCGGAAAGCTTTTTATTGTTAATTCAATGCTAAAAACAATCGAATATAAAAGTTTCAGAACTAATTGAAATTGCGATTGTGAACTCATTGACGGTTATTTCTCAATAAATAATATGTCAGCTTTGTAACCAAGTTACGTAAGAAATTATCAAATGTTAAAAATGAATCAAAAATAAGCTGCTTTTGAACTTCCGGGCAGGTTATTTTCTGATCAAACTGAGGCAAAACTTGTGGAAAATTTTGGCAAAATTATTTGTGAAAAAGAAGTGTCTCTCAAAGGTCAATTATGCTGTTAAAAACTCAGATGACTTTATTTGGGGCCAAGTTTTATTGACAAAGTTTCTACATGTATGGTTCACGGAACTAATGTACAACCTTTATTTTCATATTTTGTTAAAAATGCTTCAACATAAGGTCGACCGTTTCGAGTCCATGTTTTTATTGACTGGTCTTTTTTTGGGCACAATTTTTTAACTGCTAATATGTAACTTTTATTGATTGATTAAAGTTTATATAAATTTAAGAACATGTCAATTTTTTAGAAACTTATGTAAGAGCCAAAAGAAATCTGAAGGCTTAATAAATATTTAAAGCAAAATTTTAAAATCACGTGATTCTCTTCTTAATTTAGCAATTCAAATGTTTTTATTTTTGATTCCTTGCTAAATTTTTAAGTTTTGGGGCTTAAAGAGTCTGGATTGCCCCGAAATTAAAAAAAAAATTAAAATTTTTAACGTTTCTTGCATTTGATGCGTTGTATCTATTTCGACCAAAAATATTCATGTTACGAAAAAAGTTTTTGGAGGTTCTTTCGAGTTTTACGAACATCGTGAATATGCACTTATTCGACTTAAAATTATTTCTCAATTTAGTTTCACTTTTTCCAATCAGGAGATGAAATAATTTGTTTGTAGACTCTGTCAGTTTTAAGCTGCTGGAGAAATATTTGAGGCTATGAAAATCAATTTTGAAAAGTCAGTTACAGCTTAGCTACGAATTCAGAAATAACTCCACAAATATAATGAATATACAAATGGTATTTAAAACATAAAAAAATTTATTTTCATGTTTGAGTTTTCCTAACAAAAATAATAGATCGTTAGAAAATAATCGAAAATACGCAGCAAATTGAGTTGTTTAAGCTCTATAAAACTATAAAAATTCTCATATTTATAAAATTTCAATATAAAACTCTATTGTTTTAACGTTTTCAATTTTTATTAAATCATTTTCAGAGTCATAGCAAAATAATTTTACTAGCAGAAAGTTTACCGGAATAATTTGGCAATTTGGTTCTCAGATGATTGTCAAATTTAAGCTCAATTGTGATGAAAAACTGCTTAACAAACATTCACTGAATATCACTTACTGAGAAACGTCATGTTTCTGTGCTCGTGTTGTTTATTTCTTGATGGTTTATTAAGAGTTATATAAGGTCCCTCAAACACTTTTCAGTGGTATGTATTATTAATACCCTTTTCTAATATTTTAAAATGTTAACGTAAGAACGAACGTAATTGTTCAGCGGGAACGTTGTCTAGATCAACGAGAAATTTTTCACGAAATTCTTCCTTATATTCAGAGCAGTTATTAGTATGGGTATGTACGCGAGAATATTTTGTTGTTCTGTGCTGTAAAATTCGAGAATGTAAGAGTTTTTTGGTATCGAAAATTATCTCTATTGCGCCTTTCTCAGCACGCGTCATAACTTTGAGAAAGTGACCAATTAAATCGCGGGATTCTTGAATTAAGTCGACAATCCAGTATTGTTATTGGACACTGGCTCAAAATTATGACGCGTGCTGAGGCGCAATAAGGATAATTTTCGATATAAACAAACTAACACGCACACTCAAATTTATGTACGCCATTCGAATAATTGTAAAAAAAAATTTTAGACTTCATTCTTGTTAGGATAACGCAGTCCAATTTAATGGTTGCAAACGCTATCGACGAAAAAAAATTGGGAGTTGCCTTTTTCAAAATTCTGTATATTTGTCAAGCAATGGTTGAACAACGAAATGATGTGAATGGTATAGACGTTGTATGAAAAACTAAGTCTTGGTTATTTTCTTCTCTTTTTACGGAGCTTATTTCCCAAGGGTGTGAAATTTCTAGCTTTTATTTCAGTAATTTTTTGATCCATGAAACGGGATGGAAAAATAATGGAAAACTTTAAAAAATGCAATTTTATATTTAAATTTTATAATAACCAATGTCTGAACACAAACGAAAAATTTACATATTTGGACACATCATAATAATTCAATTATTGAGAGATTTGTAAATAATATGTATAATATGTAAATAAGTATGTTCATTACTGTATTTATTTTTACATCATTTATATAATCAGAAAATATGGTCAAATATGATTTGGTGACCGATGGCATGACCAACAGTATTAAAAACTGTGAGCCATCTCATGCTAGTGAGCAGCACAAAGCTGCAGATCGTTATCAAAGTTTACACTTCTTGGCTTAATGCCTGATGTTGATTGAAACTTATAATTGAACTGAAAATCGAAATCTTGAATTAAGTGTAAAAAATGTGAAAAAACAGTATTTTTTCTATTTAAACACTTCAGCTGCTTTCAACAAAATAGGTTTGAGCTCACACAAAATTTGTTTTGGTGGCAGTAAATGCAGTGCAGTTCACCAGCAGCTTTTTTGTATTTTTATACTTTTTAGTCGCCAAGGAAAAATTTTAATTTTTTTAGCTTATCGCATTGAAATTGTTTCATTTAATTAAGTGAAATCAAAATTGTTAAGACAAATTAATGAATCAAATATCGAACATTGTGGTAAAAGGGGGTTTAAGTTATACTGTATCATTTTCACCGTTCAAGTGACATCTCAGAAACATTAAATATCGATGGTTATAAATAAAGTGGAATTGTCAAAGGGTCTTCTGATCAGGCTTGTAAAAGGGATGGCTTTTTGGTAGGTTTTCCAAGCAAAAGAAGAATTTGTTAATACAATTTTTCTAGATAAAAAGAGTGGTTTGGAATGGTCAGTACGACGGTTGATCGGAGATCATACGGTGAAATTTAAAACTGCCTAAAGAAGGGTTGTTGGTGTTGAAAATGCAAGCATTGAACAAAAAAAGTTTGGATTCTCTAGACTTGGCCTACGCGAAATATAAGTATAACATGGTCCAATCAATGTGCTAGTCAAAATTTTCTGTTTAAAATCACGCTGTTGATGCGTGTTTTCTGGGCATACAGCGGAAGACCTTGCGTGTAGGCGGGTCTCTTCTTCGATGCTTGAGATTTTACACCAGCTGAGAAATTATATCAAATGAACCTATTTTAACTTATAAAAACCAACAGAGAAATTTGTTTTAACGCGCAAAATGATAAACTATCTAAAAACTCCATATTTTCCAAATTAGGTTTGTTTTATTCAATTAGAAGTAAAATTGACCGAGAATTAAAAAATTTTCTAAATTTCATTTATACCGCCTAAAAACCGAAGGAACTTTTTTTTGAACATATATTTACCGGTTTTTATTGCGGCACAAGTTAGTCACCCTTGACCGGAATCATAAAAATTTACTTCCAGTTGAACGAGAAGGTTTCAGTCTCGAGTATTTATTTCCTTATTTATTCTAATCCACTCGTTATCCACCCTTCCAATCAAACTGGAAAAATTGGCAATTTATTTAGCAATTCCAACATTCAACACACACAACTACCTTTATTAGCTTGTCGAAAATGGCTGAAAGTTTGATTTTCGAGATAGAAAAAGAATACGGTTTCTCGATCATTTTTGAAAATTTGTAATTTTCATGCAGCGATATTTTATTCTCGAGAGTTCTTTAGGAATTCAGTGTTGTTAGTAATACTGACAGTGATTCACTGTCTGTTCAAAATTTGTTCAGGTTGAAAAAATAGATAAAATTTGAAATTTAAGGGTTTAATAACAAATTTATTCAAGAGATATAAATACAGTTAATTTTATATTATCAACAGGGATGTGAAATGACTAATGGACCAGCAATTAATTGATAGCAAATGACTAATAATTGTAATTAATTTTATTTTTTGAGATTTTTCACGGCACCGTCGAAGTTGTATTTGCTTTGGTTACAATAGTATTCAATATTTATTTTTGTCACATGGTTTTCTCTTAGGCTTGAACGTAAAAATGCATTAAAATACTTTTTTTTCTACTATTGTGTCTCTTCGCATTAGTCATATGAAATTCATCATGAATATGTTTCACTTTCGATTCAACTTTTTCGAATTCAGAATATTTGCTTTCCGATTTTTTGTGTTTTTTTATAATATCCATAGCTTTTTTGAAACTTAAGGTGTTCAAATTTTTTGGCAAATCACATTTGATTGGATGTGTTTTTTTGATAATTTTCTTCGAATTGAAGCTAAGTTGTTGGTCAATATTAAATACTCCCGAAAATCTAAGGTAATAATTTTCGTATGTCTCATTAAGCCAAGCCGGTCGAACAAGCGACAAACCCGTTGTACTCGAAGTGGTCACAGTAGCAAAGAAAAATATATAAATTTCGTATTTCATTTCACGAATTAAAGTCAAAGATGCTTTGATAATAATTAATATTTCAAATCTTTATCTTTATATGCACAATCAATATAGATGGAGCAGCTCTATTGGAGCTTCACTATAGAATATACAGTATATTATATTCTGTATCATACATATATGTTAAAATATTTATGGAAATTTGGTTAACTCTTTAAATCGCTGAATTTGTAATAGCCATGTGTGCTCATGTTGTCTGCAACATAAGTTGTGTAATACATAAAATGTGACTAGCCTTGGCTCGTTAGATAAAAATATGAGAATTTGGTTATCAGATGTCCAACTAGAAATTACAGCAGATTAAATAGTCCCTTTTCATCAAAGAATAAAAACGTAATAAATTGAAATTCAATATACATTTTTTACAAGTGCTTGTAACCAGGGTTGTAAAAGGGATGGCTTTTGCGTGGGTTTTTCATTCCCTTTTTTCGTAGATCTAAGCAAAAAATAGGCAAAAAATGGGAATAAGGATAATAAATCCGGTCGGGGATGATCCTTTTTGCAACCCTGCTTGTGGCATATCGTCACAATGATTTTTCGGAATAAGAACTATTAACATTTGGGGCCATATCGCCGAATTTGTCAAAATCGCCGAAAAAAACCTACGCTATTAAACAATTTTTAGCGAAAATTTTTTCATTGCTAATATCGCCGAATATGCCAATATCGCCGAAATGTTCGATATCGCTGATTTTTTAACAAATAACATTACAAATTAATTTGTATGTTTCGTGAACGACCTAATTCTCATGAGTGCATTTACCAAATTTACTCTTTTCAACTTGAATTTGATTGCGTTTGGTGAAGTACATTCTACGCATTTTGGTGATTTCTTTCATTTAAACCTATTGTGTAACTACTAAAATATGAAAAAAAATATTAAAAATATGGATTACGGAACTTCCTGATCGTTATTAACTAGATTTCCATTTTTAAGTTGCACCTACTTTTCTCTCAGATCCATGAAAGAGATCGTTTTAAGATTTGGGACCTTCCTGGTTGTTAGTTACTTATTTGTACGTTTGGAAACTTCCTGGTTGTTAACTACTAATTTTTTCAGTTGGGAACTTCCTGCGTGCTAATTAATTATTTTTCCGTTCGGAAACTTCCTGGTCGTTTTCTACAAAGTTTACACATTTTCAATAAAATGAAAGGCGGGACTGAGTATATCGCGCCCGAAAGTCAAAGTTACAAACACAAGACAGACGCAGATTTCTAATTTTTTGATCGTTTTCTCTCAAGAGTTCCCACCGTTATTGTTTTGAAACTACCTAGGCGAGTATTATTACATATTGAAATTTATTCTATTTAACCCCCTCACACCTTTGACTATCTAAAGGCAAACAAATTTTCGCGGAGCCAAAACGGCGCAGAAATCACATCGTCACAGACCTACAATTCAAATATGTCATAGAGTTTGCAATTTTATTTTAAAAATATTGTTGAAACTTTTATACGATGAGCCGTTTGAAGTTATTTTTTCCTACTTTTATTTAGAATTTTCGTCAAAATTTCTTTAAAATTAATTGTGTGAAAACGATACATAATATCGAAATTCTGAGGCAGAGTTTTTAGGAAAGTATTTGAGGATTCTTTTGGATATAAGTTTTTTTTATCTGCAGTCTCTATACGAAGAATAATTTTTTCACAAGTGATGTTTATGAAACTCAAAATAATGAAAAAAAAATATTTTTCAAAAAATTATTTTTCGAAAGAATTGAACCGCAATTTAAACCAAATAGAGCCGACAAAGACAAATCGATCCAATATAGAACATAAGGTGTACTGATTTTGAGTTTTCAGCTGATCAGCAATATTTTTCACATTTTACTGCATATATTTCGACGCGCGGCGATATGAATAATTGTTTTGTAGCGATCACAGATATCATATTTCAATTTGAGACCAGTTTTCAATAGCTTAAGTTCCATCATAAATTTGTAACTTATATGCCATTGTAAAAAATGTATGGTTTTTCAAGAAATACAAGGTGAGGGAACCTCTCTTTTCTCTCGCAGTTATCTAGTTTACAAATTTCGAAATTTCAAAAAGTTACCGTGATGTTCACTTAATTTTATCATTGATCTCAATCAGTGACAAATAAGTACATTGTTATCTTTTCAGTTTTCCCGTGATAAGCGCTCAAATTATTGCCTTTAGATAGGCTTTTGGTGTGAGGCGAAGTTCTCGTTTCTGGTTGTGAGGAGGTTAAGGGGGCTGGGAAGCGACTTTTAGGCATCAAATAAAAATCGAAAATAAAATATTTTCCTGAACTAGTCGACACCGAGAAATTTATGTCTTTACCAGAAATCCGTATCTGCTCATAGAATTTTCTAGAATTTTCAAAGTCAACCGCATTTTTAGCTGTGTTGCTTAAAGTGAGACAAACAAAATTAAACATGTTTTATTAGTCAATTAACTACGAGGCATTTGATTGGTCCAAAACGAAAGTTTTCTATCTGCTCTAGAAATTTCTCGGAAAAAAAATTTCGAAAAAAATTTTTAGAGTAAATTTGAATTTTACTTCTAGCATTTATTTTTCGAATTTCTTTGCGAATTCAAATCGAAATAAATTGTTTATTTTAGGTTTTTTGACAAACCGCTATTTTTATTGCGTGGAAAAATGCATAATTTAAACCAGGGGGGATTACTATAATTCTCCGAACATATACCCACATTTCACATTTTTAGTTTTACGCAAAATTTTAAATACCTTTTTGAACAGTTCGTTTCACGTTATTTTTTCTTTGGATTTATAGGCTGTTCTCCGGTGTTTTTTTGCAGTCTCTATGATTATTTTTTAGGCTCGTTCTCGCAATTCATAGAGCTTTTTTTTATGGTTTATACGCCTCGAATTATTCGCAACATTATTGAATCTCCTTTTTTACCATTTTTGTGATATTAAAATTTAAACAGGTTTATAAAATCTTAAACATCCCACCCGTGTGACAAAATCTGTCAAAATTCAATTATATTTCATTTTTTACAGCATCTGTTTTATCGCTAATCAATGATATCCGAAATGCTTACGGCTACAAAATTATATCGGAACCGCCAAAAACTTTTTGATACCGTGATCAAAAAGTAATCAATCGTCGCTCTCCTTAATATTGGTGACAAAATAAAGACAAATAATCATGTAGGTTAATATTATTGCGAGAAAATTAATAGTAACAAAGGAACATGGTGCGAAGAAACTGGCGTGATATTTGCTCAATTTTCGAGCCGGATTACATCGCGAATTATATTAGACTATACTAAAAGTTAATTCGAAATTTTTATCTCGAGAAGGTTATTTCTATAACCATTGCTCTTGCTGAGAAAATTATCAGAAAAATTTTATTAGTACCATGAATGAGATCATTATGTTTAAGTGCAAGTGTTGCATTTTTGCGGTTTTTGAGAACATCTGGGATCGAAATTTAAAATTGTATCTCCGAGAGTCTTTAGATACATGAAAAACTACAGATTATTGAAAAAAAAATAATGAAAATCCGGTTAATAGACGCAAGCCAATACATCAACTTTTTAAGGATTGCTTGTTGGCACTTTTCTAGTTGCCCGGTAGACTCGTTGTTGCGGTAAATTTTTTTTTTTTCAGAGTGACCATTTAAACCACTTTTTCTCGCGATCTAGTGTAAAATGAACAATTTCACATTCTTAGTTTGTTCAGGAGAGCCGATGAAAAATATCTAATTTGCTTTCCCACCCCTTAGTGGGCCCATGAACATGGTATGGATGTCATTTTCCTTCCAAAAATCGACAAAATCTCCTCTCTAAATCTTCTTTCCTAGTTTACATCGAACCGGGAAATAAAGATGTTTTTCTGATTTGATAGCAAAATTAGACTTGAAAAATTCTAAAAAAAATAACACTTTAATCAAACGGAAAATTTAAATAAAAGAAGTAAGTTGAATTTTCCGCGAATATTGATCCAGATGATCCGTTTAATTCTGAAACTGATGACAGCGAACCTCGGCCAATTGTCGGTTCTGATCAGGGGTCGGCACAATTGGATCGGATCAGTGGATCAGATCGGGATCGGTTTCCGATCCGATCTTATCAAAAGGCGATCAATCCGATCCAATCTTTTCAAAAGGCGACCGATCCGATACAATCTTTTCAAAAGGCGACCGATCCGATTCCGATCCGATCCAATTTTTTCAAAAGTGGACTTATCCGATTCTTTTCTTTTGAAACTAATTGAATTTGGTAAAAATGTATTGGTTTTCTTACTAATTTTATAGTATATTTTTAAACAGTTTTTAACACAAAATATTAATTGTGTGCACCTGAGGCGGATTCTCATACTGAAAAAAATGTGTTTGATTTCTTTGTTTATTAACACAATCTGCTCGAAACAAAAATTATTCTCTCTGTATTTAATTCAAAACTTCTTCACTTTATGACTATAAAATAACCGAAACGTCAAATAGAAACATTTTTAAAATAAAACTTTTTTTCGAGTTTGAAAATTTCTTCAAATATTGTTTTTTTTAAACATTGTTTATTTCTTAAATTTTTGTTTAATTTTGAACAAAATGACTAATTTGTAAAAATTCTCAAATTATGAACAAAGGTTTTAAATATGATTAAAATTATCAAATTTTCTATAAGATTTGTTAATCATTTTTCAAAATTAGAAAAAAAATTTCGAAATTTGAAAACTTACTAACAAATTGCCCATTTTTTTTAATTCAACTTAAATTTCAAATTCTTAATTTCAAATTGAAAAATAAAACAAAATTTGAAAAAAATTTCTGAAAATTTTGCCAGTTTTTCTGCTCATTTGTCAACACAAATAAATTAAAAAAATCCAATCCCCTGTTATCGGTCTTTGCGGCTTCTTCTTCAACAAAAATTATTAGAAAAATTAAAGTCCCCCTTGATCGGTTGGGAACTTCCTGCGTGCTAATTAATTATTTTTCCGTTTGGAAAATTCCTGGTCTTTTTCTACAAAGTTTACACATTGTGGCGCCCGAAAGTCAAAGTTACAAACACAAGACAGACGCAGATTTCTTAATTTTTGATCGTTTCTCTCAAGGCTTCCAACCGTTATTGTTTTGGAACTACCTAGGCGAGTATTATAACATGTTGAAATTTATTCTATTAAAGTGGGCCCATGAAATGTTATGGTGTCATTTTTCTCAAAAATCTAACAAAATCTTCCTCTCTAAATCTTCTTCCTAGTTTATCGAACCGGAAATGAAAGATGTTTTTTAGATTTGATAGCAAAATTAGACTTGACAAATTCTAAAAAAATAACACTTCAATCAAACGGAAAATTTAAATAAAAGAAGTAAGTTGAATTTTCCGCGAATTTTGATCCAGATGATCCTTTTAATTTTGAAACTGATGAGAGCAGAAAATTATCAAATTTTTTATAAGATTTGTTAATCCTTTTTCAAAATTAGACCAAAATTTTCGAAATTTGAAAACTTACTTACAAATTGCCCATTTTTTGAACTTAACAAATTAAAAATAAAAAAAATTTCTGAAAAATTTTCCAGTTTTTCTGCTCATTTGTCAACACAAATAAATTAAAAAAAAATCAATCCCCTGTTATCGGCCTTTGCGGCTCATTCTTCAACAAAATTTATTCAAAAAATAAAAATCCCACTTGATCGGCCTTCGGCCAATTTGGGGCTTATTTTTCAAAAAAATCTAATTATAAACATAAAATCCCCTTCTATCGGCCTTCGGCCAATTTGAAGATAGCTTTTGAAAAAGACTCTTAATCTCGATAACAGATTTCTTTTTTTAAAGTTTTTATCCGACAAAAGCTAAATTTTGAAAAAAACGCTCTAAATTAGTCTTCGTATTGATGGTCTTTTTAGTGTTTTTTGGTTAGGTTTATTGTACGTTCATGTGAGTGCGTAAGTTAGATTGAATCAAATAACTAAAATTCTGTGAATGATTGCTAAAAGTTTTTTTAACGTTAAACAGTTTTGAAACTCCACCTTCGCTAGTTTAGCAAGAAATCGCATCTAAAAACTTCCAAAAAGGCAAATCAGCGACGCCCACTCCTTTAAGGGGATTGTGGGTGCAGTAGTTATTTTCGACCACGGTCGCAAATTCGGTATTTTTTCAATTGCACCTGACCATCCAGCACCTCGGGAATCGTTTGCAATTTAAAAAAAAAACAAATTATTACTGCACCCACAATCCCCTTAAGGAGGTGCTGGTCGCTGAAATTAAATTTCCTCAAGAAAAAAATAGCCATACAGTACTCTGAGGATAAAAGTCAGATAAGCTATCTCGTAGAACTATCCTTTATCTTTTCAAGAACAAATCTGAAAATTTTTTGATGATTTGATCGGTAGTTAACTTTATTATCAACCCGGGTCATTAAGGAGCATTTGTAATGCCCCTACGGCCTTATTTCTAAATAAACCCTGGGAGGACATAGATTTTTAAATTTGATCCAGGGACACCTTGTTCTGGTAACGTACAGAATACTGTCTGGTAACTGTATCTCAGAGTGTATCGAAACAAAAAGTCATTGACTTATGCTTTTGACAAGATTAAGGGTGGATCTACAACATTGGTATCTTAATTGCCCCATAGTTTCTCTGTTAGGCTGATTTCTAATTCAAAAAAGTCAATTTTAGCGACCAGTAATCTCTTCAACGGAAAACGCCAAAAATTACATTTTTCGAATCCATACTATGGAATCCATACTAATGGATTCCATAGTGAAAATAAATAGAAAAAATTGAAAACTTTAAGAAGTGTTTACTTTGTAAAACTAGAATTAAAAAAAAACATAATTTTTATATTTAAAACCATTCCCTTCACATTTTAAGGCATTATACTCCCAAAATTAAGGCATTATACAGTATAATCATATCATATCGATTACGGGGTCCTCTGGTCGTGATTAGCCACTTTTTTTCCACCCACGTCTGTTTCAGGTCCACGAAAGAGATCGTTTTTAGATCTGGGGGTCCACTGGTCATGATTAGACGTTTTTTCAGTTTGGGGGTCCACTGGTCGTGATTAGACGTTTTTTTAGTTTTCGGTAGGGGGCGCCATTGAGCTCTACAAAATGAATCGCAGAATAAGGTCTCACTTGTGAATATTCAAAAGAAAATTACAGTTATCAGTTTTATTACTACAGAAGATCGCTCTGTTATTTTAAAAGGATAATTATTTATATCAGGTACGCGTAGAGTAGGGCCTTTGTTGTTAAAATTATCATTTAATTTGAAAACTTCATTTTTAATAAATATTATTTAAAATTAAACGCAGCAAATTACATTCT
>SCLH01000830.1:82182-101386 GCA_004367855.1 Oikopleura vanhoeffeni
TAAAATCACTTGAGCACAAGTTAATACACCAAGGAAGAAGGGATGGTAAAGGAGACTATTTTCTCAAAGTACTCAAATTAAACTTAAAGAAGTCCAAAAATATTTGAGAGCAATTATTGACAGAATCTCATTAGTTTTCACATTATACGCAATGTCCAAGAAATCAAGGACGTTATTTATAAGAAATATTGTGATATTGTTTCAACCCTTTGAATCAAAAACAATTTGTATTGTACAATACGTAGTTGTTAATACGTATTGTACATACAAATCGTTTCGATTCGTAATAGTGGGTTGCAACAGGATGTGGATAATGGCTTAACGGACCGAGAGAAATCACTAACTATTTTGAAAAATGCGAAATCTGAGATTTGGATTGTTATCTCCTAATCTGACCAATGAATCGCGCAATCCCGCAATCACGGTTTATAATTGGGTGCTAATATCTCGCGTTGTTTGTATCATCTCAATAGTTAGGATATTGTACTCTGAGGTCCGTTGATCATATGACATTCAAACCTTATTTTGTTATTTCGGTCACGTGTTTTAGGGAATATGCTGTGATATACGATTCGTATAATACGAAAGTCGTAGAATGTTTCAGGATTTTTTCTGATCTGTATGGTGGTTTAACTAGTCGCCCTGTTTATGATTTCAATGATATGTAAATACATGTACTGAGATGAAACTGCAGTATTCTTTGAAACATTGAGGGAGTTGAAAAATATATTAGATATTGAAATCGATCCTGACAAACCAATAATATGAGAAGGCAACCTAGAAAATTGGATATGGTATGTCCGTTGTGTCGATTAACTGTTGAGATTGAAAAATATAAGAAAAATGCCTTAAAATTACCTAGATGTTTAGATCTATCTTTGAGGTCCTTCAAAAGGTCAACTTTCGGTCGACTGGATATTGTGTCGCTGATATTTGTTACTTTTTTATTTGATTTTTTTCATACACATTGATCTAACAGTTATCGTTTTTATCTTGATGTCATTTCGAATCACCAATAAAAAATCAAAAAATAAATACTAAGTTGATTTAAAAGATAATTGTCATTCATTTGAAAATAATATCAAGACTGACTGGTTTTCACCCATGATGTCATAATTTATGTAATTAAAAAAAAAGTGTAAAATAGTGCATGAAAAAAATGTCATATTGTAGACGCGTGAGTAACATTTCTAGAATTTCATAACTCTGGTTATTGCGTCTAGCAGTTTTATTTGGCAACACACATTAATTGTGAATTAAAATCTTGTCAACGAAGGTTAAAAATATCATTTTCGTCACCCGCATGTTTCTTAAAAGTTAGAGGAGCTAATATGAAAAAAATCAGAACAGCGAAATGAAACTTTGACATATCAGTTACTAGAAGTCACATAATTAAGCGAGCAACTTTTGAGATATAAAAAATAATAATGACTTTTGGTTATGCGCCTAGCAATTCCAATAAAACTGTTTAAATTAAAACTGTTCGATAAAAATACACGTTTGAGTGCAATTTGCAACTGTGTTTTTATAAACAAATTTGTCCAGGAGGGTTAAAAATCTATATTACAAATCATTAGACGTTATTTTAGCAGATAGGAGCGGGAAAATAATGAAATATTGCAAAGCTGACGAACAATGAAAAAAACTTTGACATATTTAAGTGACTAGTCATATGTTTTTAGAGAGAAACTTTTAAAAATGTTAAATATTGAAACTCCTGGTTATGCGACTAGCAATTTGAAAAGGAAATATCCTATTAAATTCCATATATATGACGAAAACAAATTTAGTGTCTAAAGTGACATGATTTGAAAAAATGACTTTCATGAAATTTCAAGGATTTTTGATATTTTTGTTTATCAGTCTAGCGATTAAATTAAAAAAACACACACTTTAATTGTAAAATATGAAATCTTGTCCACGCGAGGGTTAAAAATTAATCATTTTTATCACCAGAATGTATTAACACACAGAGAAGTATCAATAAGGAGTATGGGCCATACTGTATGGCTTACTGTTAATCTAAATGAACATTTTCGAACTAATGATATTCAGCGCGTTACTGTATTTAACTTTAGTCCTTCTTTTTGATCTAAATCTGTCTAACGCTCTTCGATTTTCGGTTCATCTCCCAGGAGAGATTGTTTATCGAATTCGCTTCACTCCATATTGATTTTTATTTATATACATCCGTCTTAGAGGCTACCTATATTAGACAAATCACTATTGGATCAATTTAACTCGGGTAAGAGGAGAGTCTCAACTCAGAATAGGCTGTCCGAGGTCAAAATTTCTTTCTGGGATATCTCATTATTCTATATTCAGAACCACACATATTTATTAAAAACTAGCAACAACAATCATCCAAATCGGACTATTTTTTTCAAAGGGTTGATCGTCGAATTTAACTCCCGTAGTGGCCGACAATCTCTGGACCCGTAGTGTTTTGGCGCCATCGATGGCGCAGCGCTTGAATTGAGCATTATAACCGAACATTCATTATCAACATATATTTTTCAATGTAATCATATATTTCAAAATTTCTACAGTCCTATAAAAACAATTTGTTAAAAAATTTATAAAAATTTATCAATGTGAATAAGAAAATTAAAAACTCTCATTTTTGCCGATTCTCAGAAACAAGTGCATAAATACACGAATTTAGGGTTAATTTGACATTTCATATTCAAATATTACCGCCACCATTTCATCTGCAAAAAATGTTTTCATCACTTCGGTAAAATATATTCTAAAACTATGGATTATCTCGCGCATGAAATAATTTATCAATCTCTCTTCTTTCTTCGCCTAACGCTATATATGACTTAGATCCAATTATGTTATCAGTTTTCCGGAAGTTTGGACATCTAAAAATGCTCTATTTAAGCCGGAGGCCAATTTAGAATGCATAAAAAGTCTTAGAAATTCCTGACGATTCTTTGAATGGGTCTTCCACGTGATTTGAGTAATTTTGAAAGAAAAATTCCAGGGTCAACTTCAAGTGTTTTTAAGACATTTTTCTCATTACATCAAAGTCCGAATAGAATCACGTGACGAAATAATTCAAAAATAAGGTTTGAAATATGTCATAGATAAATCCTTATTTCTCGAAAAATAAGATCACGTGACGTGTTTGGAAAATATAATTATGTTCAAAACTCTTGAATTAGGTGTTTATTGGCCCAAAAAATTTTCCGGCGTAATTTGATCACTATTTGTTTACTTTCATCAAAACCTTATTTCCTAATTTGAAGGTCACGTGATCATTTTANATAGAAGTCTTAAAAAGTTTTAACGATTCTTTCAAGAGGTCTTCGAGATAATTTGAGTACTTTTTGAAAAAAACATAGTAGTGATATACGGTAATTTGAAAAAGTTCTCAAATTACATAAAAATAACTTTGGGATGAACTTTAGGCGTTTTTAAGACTTTTTTCTTATTACACCAAAGTCCGAATAAAATCAGGCGACGAAATAATTCAAAAATAAGGTTTGAAATATGTCATAGATGAATCCTTATTTCTCGAACAATAAGATCACGTGACGTGTTTGGAAAATATTTTTATGTTCAAAACTCTTAAATTAGATGTTTCTTGGCCCAAAAAATTTTTCGGCGTAATTTGATCACTATTTGTTTACTTTAACCAAAACTTATTTCCTAACTTGAAGGTCACGTGATTGTTTTTGGACTTTGGTGTAATGAAAAAAAAGTCTTAGAAACTTCTAAAGAACCTTTTCATTTTTTTCAAAAAGTGATTTAAGCAATTTTTGAAAAAAACAGTACTATTTTTGCCGACATTATTTCTTGAATATACGGTCACGTGATCATTTTCGGGCTATGGTGTAATGGAAAAAATGTCTTAGAATTTTTTTTTGGTCACGATGAAAGGTTTAATTTTGTGATGTAAAACATTTTGTTAAAAATTTTCAAAAAAAACGCACAAACGTCATTTTGTTTCAAAGTTTATCGATAACTTTATAACTGATCTTGTCATTAATGATTAAGCGTCGTAAAATGCGATTAAATGGTGTATGGCGACGCGTCGCCATAAATCGAGTCTACGAGTTAAGGGTGTGGGTGATTTGGACCTTTTACGAAGGTGTTTTTCGATAAACTTACNTAAGACATTTTTCTCATTACATCAAAGTCCGAATAGAATCACGTGACGAAATAATTCAAAAATAAGGTTTGAAATATGTCATAGATAAATCCTTATTTCTCGAAAAATAAGATCACGTGACGTGTTTGGAAAATATTATTATGTTCAAAACTCTTGATTTAGGTGTTTATTGGCCCAAAAATTTTTTCGGCGTAATTTGATCACTATTTGTTTACTTGAACCAAAACCTTATTTCCTAATTTGAAGGTCACGTGATCGTTTTTGGACTTTGATGTGATGAGAATAAAGTCTTTAAAACTTCTAAAGAACCACTTCACTTCTTTCAAAAATTGATTTAAATAATTTTTGAAAAAACAGTACTATTTTGTCAAACCTTATTCCTTGAATATACGGTCACGTGATCACTTTGGTGCTATGGTGTAATGGGAAAAAAGTCTTAGAATTTTTTTTGTCCCGCTCAAAGGCTTTTTTTGATGATTTAAATTTTTTTTGCAAAAAATAAGTACTGTAATACAGTAAAAATTTTCGAAAAAAAACGCACAAACGTCAATTAATCAAACAGTCGATCGATCACTTTGTAAATTTTCATTCATTCATGATTAAGGGTCCTAAATTGCGATTAAAGGCCATTGCGCCATCGATGGCGCAAAAGACACTACGTGGAGAGGGGGGGGGGGTTTTTAATGGGCAATTGTAGCAAAAGTACAAATAGTTGTACCAAATATCACCTCTATCTGATATATTTATACTGATATATACAAAAATCTTGCATCCTAAAAAACGAAAGTGACGGATGGCTCGTCCAATCAAAAACTTGCTTACAAAAGTGACGGAATAATTTTTTTAAAATGTTTTTCGAAGCAAAATCCAAGAATTTTCTTATATAATCTAGACCTGCGCACGGTTTGTCCGGTTGATATAAGTCCTAAATACTTGTTGTACCTTAATAACTCAGGGAGGAGATACATTTTGCAAAATAATTCCGTTACTTTTGTAAGCACGTTTATGAAAACCCCTTAAAATGCGACGACCACCCCCTTAATTATAAGATTTTGAAAAAATAGTCCGACTCAGTATAATTTTGACTATTTTTCATTGCATACGTGTGGTCTTTTTGAGTTATCTAAAAACTTAATCGTATGACTCGTTTCCGAAGGCCAAAAAGTAAACGGCGTGGACACCTTATTTACTACTGAGAGACACTTTGGTTAAGAAAAGCATATCGGCCAAAGCCCCTCTCCTTTTCTCCAAATTATTCTTAAAACCTATAAAAATTGGAAATTTTGCAAACGTTTGGAAGTATGATAAACTGTGGCGCTAAAGAGCACAATTTATGTATAGATAACGTAGAACATAAAAAAATAAATTTTAGAAAGAAAAAATTTTCTCTGAAATTTCAGTTGAGAACAAGAAAAATATGCATTTTTAACTTCGATGTCCAGAAAAAACAAATTTTCTTGCTTACAAGTGTAAAATATATCTGAAGAATCCCGAGAACAGTAAACTTTACTGAGTAAAGTACAACAATAAGCATATTTCAAGCCTTATCTCAGTAGTTTTGCCAAAATAAAGTTCTCACTGCACTCTCTTAATTTGATAAGATTGAGTTAATAGGATTAATTGAAATGTCAGACAAAAATGTACAAGAGTGATTCTGTTGAACTTTTATATTTCGTAACTCCGAAGGTAACCCTGCGAGGCATGGAGCTATTTTCAAAAACACCTGTGAATTAAAGACCATTAATTGCAGGTTGCTTCTGAATGATTCACTTTTTAGGAATTTTTTTTCTGAAACTGCTGCATTTATAATCTTTGTCCTGACGGCTGAGTTAATTTTTATTTCTTTTAAAGTTATTTCGATAAATTGCGTAGGTTAGGTTCTTTTTTCGAAAACACCTGTAGATCAAAGACCGAAAATGCAGTTATTCTTTGGAGAATCACTTTTAGAAAATTTAGTTCTTAATCTTTTCCATTATTAATTTTGTTCTGACGTCTCCCATTCCCTCACAATAAAATTGCGTAGTTGAAACACAATCTGTAAATGCACTTTTCTATAGGGTAATAAAGTCAAAATGTGAATATTACATACTATTAAAATTAAGTCTACCTTAATCTCGAGGACTAAAAAACGATAAGGTTCTCAAGCACTTTTACATTTCCCGTAATAGAGCGTCAAAAAATAGCCTTTCGAAATATGCCTCGGAGGGTTAACTCCCGTAGTGTTTTTGCACCCATCCGTGGTGCAATGGCCTTTATCGCAATTTAGGACCCTTAATCATGTAAAAATAAAAATTTTCAAAGTGATAGATCAACTATTTGGATAATTGACGTTTGTCGTTTTTTTTTCGAAAATTTTTACTGTATTACAGTACTTATTTTTTGCAAAAAAATTTAAATCATCAAAAAAGCCTTTGCGGGATAAAAAAAATTCTCAGACTTTTTCCCATTAGACCATAGCCCCAAAGATATCACGTGACCGTATATTTAAGGAATAAGTTGATAAAATAGTACTGTTTTTTCAAAAATTGCTTAAATCATTTTTGAAAGAAGTGAAGTGGTTCCTTAGAAGTTTTTAAGACTTTTTCCCTTAATAGAGTCAAAACGATCACGTGACTTCAAATAGGAAATAGGTTTGGTTCAAGTAAAAATAGTGATCAATTAGCCGAAAAAATTTTGGGCCAATAACACCTAATTCAAGGTGTTTGACATAATAACTATATTCTCCAACACGTCACGTGATCTTACTTTTTCGAAAATAAGGATTAATTTAATGAATATATTCAAACCTTATTTTTGGATTATTTCGTCACGTGATTTTATTTGGACTTTGTGTAATGTGAAAAAAGTCTTAAAAACGTTTGAAGTTGACCCTGGATTTTTTTGACGTAATTTGAGTACTTTTCATTACTGTACATGTTTTTTTTCAAAAAGTACTCAAATCACGTGAAGCCCTTAAAAGAATCGTCACGATTTTAAGAACTTTAATTGCATTTTAAATTGGCCTCCGGTTTAAATAGAGCAGTTTAGAAGTCCAAACTTCCGAAAATGATAACATAAGAATGCGTAGGCGACAGAAAGAAGAGAGAATAAATATCGTCCAAAAAATTTAAGAGTCATTTTACTAAGAATTTTGGTTTAAAATTCAATTTTTCTGGCAGATTAATACCAAATTGGTAGACGGTTTAATATTGCAAATTTAAAATGTAAATTAACCCCAAATTCGTGTTATTTATAATAATTTTATCTATTAACCTTTGATGACTTTTATAAACTTTTTTAAAAAATTGTTTTAAGGACAGTAGAAATTCTTTGTTAATATTATTCATCATTGAAAATATATGTTGATAATGAATCGTCGGTTATATGTTGATTCCAAATGCAAACACAACGGATGGTGCAAAGACATACGTGGTCAAGGATTGGTCGGCACTACGGGAGTTAAGATGACCCGGAAAAATTCAACAAGCAGAGTAAAAACCTGGACTTGTCATTCCCTGTTGATTTATAAATTTCTAGTTGTCAAAGCGAATCAGTCTCAAATATATTAAAATATTTTATTTAGCCAATCAGGAAGCTTAAATAGACTTCGATATCGACAAAAAGTTCCCCGAAACCGTCGCAGGAAGGTATGTTAGCTCAGTTGTTATAAAATCACAGTAAATTATTACTCTAAATTAAATAGCCATTTCTCCAGTTAATCTCCCAGTTAAGTTCGTTGGATTTCGTGAATGTTGTTATGATCAAGAGTCTAAATTAAAATTGTTTTCAATCGAGAAATAGGTTTTTTTTCAATTTCGGGCAAATTGATCAAAAAATAAATTTCTCTTCGCGCATAGTTTTCAAAAACGACATTTTTAGTGGGCGTACAAAAAAGCAAATTATGTTATTTTCTCTTTTTTGCATAATAATTTTTTATTTGTCGATATTTCGGCTTTATGCCATCTTTAGGACACTCAAAAATAACAAGATGAACAGAATATATATAAATTTTCACAAATTACCTTCAATATACAATAAATATACCAATGAGAATGCAAAATAAAACAAAATAGGTTGTTGTTAGGATTCTTGAAATTTTATTGATTTTAGAAATAAGGCACCAAAAATTTCATTCTAATTAGTATATTTACTGTATATTCAAGGTAATTTGTTTAGGACACTTACAAAATAACAAGAATCTTGTTATTTTGTAAGTGTCCTGAAGATGGCATAAAGCTGAAATATCGACAAATAAAATTTTTAATGAAATTTTAATTATTTCAAAAATCTCAAATAAGGAATTATTTTCTCTTTTTTTGGAATGTCTTTGAAAATGTCTTGACCATCGTGTATAAACATCAATAATTTTTAAGCTTATTATAAACTGTTTATAATCTGATCTTTACTTACGTTTTTGGTTTGGACAATCGCACATAATCCACAGCACCATAAAGTCATACAATCTCCAACACCACTGCCCTAAAGCGAAATAATTAGTTCTCTTGAAGATCAAAATCTTATTTTTTTAGGAATTCCTCTAAACCATTACACACCAATAATTTTCTATCCCATTACACACTTATTGTACTAAATTGTACAAGCCCTTTTCTAAAAATTATAAAATCACTATCACACATCCGATCTCAAAGTTACAACTTATGAAGAAAGTTCAAACAAATATCTTTAAACTTGCTTTTTTAAAATAGTATTTTTCAATTTCAAAGGGCTCAAAAGCGACACTCCTTCAGCGATAAAAGTCAGATTTTCGATATTTCTGTCTATATATCAAAAGTCAGACATTTTCAAATTATGTATTTTAATCACATATGAAACATTAAATAATTACCTAACTGAAGCATTTTTCAAAATTATTTTCTGATAAGTATTATTAGTGAAACGAAGTTTTTTGTAAACTCTAATTTTTCAATTTCTCGTTTTTTCTTTAACCTTTGTTTCGCTCAAAAAGATGTAATTAAATTGTTTTAGATTAAATCTATGAAATGACCGTTTTGATTATGTACATTTGTAAACTACAACTGTATTTGAGGCGCTAAAGAGCACAAAAAAGCGCAAATAATTTGGTTCGATCTTTTTATTTACATTGTTTTATTAAATGAAGATGGTGAAATAAATATATGAAAGAATAAAATCACCCTCTGGGAGGTCAGAGATGATCAACAAGATGAGCAAAAGTTTTTTGCGATATGAATTTTGAACAGTGCTTTTTTACATTTATCACATGAATCAAAGCATCGCGAACTAATTATCATCTTCCTCGTCCATTTTTTAATATCATAATTATCAAAAAATAAGATTATATATAGATGATTTGACAGGTGATAGAGAGCATTCGGAAGGGGCGATTTGTCAGCTGGGTGAATCTGGGTAAAGCGTCGGTATCACGCTGAGACCGAATATCAGGACCCAGCCGATGTGTGTGTTCATTCAAAAACGGATCGAAATAGAAAAATATCAAAAAAAATACTAAATCAGAGGTAAAGCTGCGATTGATTAACTTCAAGAGGGATAAATTTAAAATAGAGAAATATTTATCGGTAAGTTAGGTTAATTTATTGTTATATCCGAGTTTTATTAATCATACAGTATAATTCATAATTTTTTTTTTGTATTTCAAGTTGTTTTTTTTGTGATTTTTTTAATTTCGGCATGCACAACTTGAAATCCCATGTGTTGACAAACTATAAGTCGGATTAAATTTTGAAAAAAGTCAGTTTTGTTTCTTGAAAAATTCTGCATCAGTGAGTGGAGTTTGAAAACATTATAATAATTCGTTTTATGTCAATCGTCAGTTTTGTGAGACAAAAGTGTTCAGAAAAAAACGTCCTTCATTTTTAAGAACGCTCTCATTTAACATTAGATTATGCCATGACATTTTAATTAACATAATCTTGATCCTCGAACAATTTTATATTGTCTTTGATGTTTCCGATCAAAAATATTTTAATACTAGACTTCTACAGTTATTTGTATGAAGCGGAGCTCAATTTTAAGAGGAGAGCTCAAAATAATATTTTGTTTTGTCTTTCGTCTGCTCTCAGTCGAAACGGAGCGATGCAATTTAGTTTTAAAGTCGATATTTGAAAATTTCAGACAATTTTGTGTAATCATTGTGAATTTCATAAAAAATATCAAGCGGTTAAATTCTAATTCGAATTCTTGGATTAAAAAAATGTACTTTTGTACAATATTGTACGATTCGTGTGTAATGGTTAAGTAAAATTTGCGTCGGTTTATTTGCAAGATAAATTAAAGATATGTTTCAACTGATCAACGAAAAAAATAAATTCTGGATTTTAACCCCTGAAATCACAAAATAAAAGTTCCGCCAAGGCACCAGAGCCGATATATCGGTTTTACTTTGAACGTTGTTTACAGAAAGCTCAAGGTAGTTGAAATCCCAATTTTATTTTCAATAAGAAGTTGAAGAGTTATATTTTTGCATCAATCATTTCAAATTCCAGAATTTTGATTTTTTCAGAAAATATAGTTGGAAAACCAAGGTATAGCATATCACGTGATACTTGCCCACTCATAAGTCTTCAGAAGTTAAATTTTTATTAGTATCGACGCAAAAGTATTATACTAACGTCAGAGTTTAATCCGATTAGATCTATCTTTCATCAATCAAAAGTTATTTTATAAAAAGTCAAAAATTTTGATGAAAAAATCACAAATTTATAAGAAAAATGGCTATCTTAACTAAAATAAATATAGAAGTCAAAAATAAGTTTTTATTGGCCTATTGCCGGAATCCTTAAATACTGAAATCACCGAGATGGCTCTAGGCAGCCAAGTCATAAATTGCCAGTTATCTATGTTTTTATTCAAAAAGTTGTTGACCTTTCCAATTTTTAATTTTTATCCGAAAAAATATCCAAAAGTGAAAATCCACTTTATGTATTTGAAATTTTAGATCACAAAATCTGAGATTATGCGGTGAGACGACACATATAAGATTTGTGAGCCAATAAAAGCGCTTCACTGCTATTTATTAAGCCAAACCTCAAAAACATTTATTATGTTTACGTTCGTAGCGTTTCTTTAAGACGACTTATCTGATTGAATTCTTAGATAGCTCAAAATGACCACACGAATCGAGCAATTTCACTGTTTTATTCAAAAAGTTTAAATAAAATTTATTAGAAATTGTAAAAAAAAACAATCTTCATAAAAAATTCTCGTGACTTGTTTGGCCGTTTAAGCTTTTCCTCAAATTTTTGACACTCTATCTTAACTAGATAGCATTATTTCTGTTGAATTACGAATATATGGCTGCGCAGAGCCATTAAAGTGACTAAGAGTAAATAATAAAGCAAATTTTTGCTAAAATTATCAAATCTTTCTTACCTCGATTCCCAATTTTTCTCTGACCATTCCTCTGTTTTTGCATACACAGAAACAACCAACACAAGGTACAAGTGCTAAGCAACCATGCAACATGCAACTTCCTTGCCCGATTTGTTCAGCGTTTTGCCCGATTGTTACACATGGCACAAAATACGTGATGAGGCAAACACTGATGTTTGAAAAACAGCCGAAAAGTCCGTGTGCCCATTCTCCCATAATGAAAAAGTTGAAGTTTTATCTAAAAATTAAATTTGGTCAGATTAATTCGTTATTTAAGTGATGCAGAAAGTTTTCAAATACAAATAAAAATACACATTACAGGAAGCTCTAGACCAATTTTAAGTGGTTCAGTGTGAATTGTGAAAGCCCGCATTTTCTAAACTACCAATTTTGAATTTGTTTTAAAAAAATCGAATCCTAAAAATTCGAAAAATCGCTTTATTTCGATCACGTGACGACCAATTTTTTTATAATTTTTTTTCGATTTGTTTTTGCCGTCTAGAAGTTTCAGATCCATCAGGTCGAATTCACTGATGTAAATCCTAGTTATAGCTTTGCATTTTTCGATATTCTCGGAACAATATCTCTGACTGAAATGGCGAAAAAATATTTTCACGAAAAATTAGATCTTGGAATGATTGAATGAATCGTTTGCTTATATTAGAAAAAAAAGTAATTAATAAAGTCGTTTAAAAAGTACTTAAAACTAATAAA
Source organism: Oikopleura vanhoeffeni (assembly GCA_004367855.1). Classification (NCBI taxonomy): domain Eukaryota; kingdom Metazoa; phylum Chordata; class Appendicularia; order Copelata; family Oikopleuridae; genus Oikopleura; species Oikopleura vanhoeffeni. The sequence continues at coordinate 94,364 of SCLH01000830.1, forward strand.
AATAAGAGTACTGAAAAAGTACTAAAAAAACTGAATAAGTACTAAAAGATAGTAATAAAACGTTTAAAATGGATTTGAAGAGGTAGCAGTAATACTGCTCATACGAATACGAAATATAAATACGAATACTGCTGCAGTATCTTAAAATCAAATTTGTGTATTTTTAAAGCTTCTAAGTTGTTATATTCGTATGATAAAAAACAATTACAGGGGGGGNGGGGGGGCAATATCGCCGGCCCAATATCGCCGAAAAAAACCTACGCATTGTAAAATTTTTAGCTAAAATACTTTCAGTGCCAATATCCCGAATGTGCCAATATCGCCGAATGTGCCAATATCGCCGAATTTGCCAATATCGCCGAATTTTTTTGCCGAGATATTCGCCCCCCTATACACTGTATCAAATATCGTGAAAACTGGAAACCTCGACAGTAAAACTAGTTAAAACCAACGTTCATGTAAAATTGTTATCTATCTCAAACGACCAGTAACCACAGCATTACCAAAATGAACTACCTTTGTTTGGCTGAAAATTTAGGAGCAAGCCTGGAATTAAAAAAACTTCGGATTGGGCGAATAAAATTTTAAAACTGTCTTTCGTTTGATTGGCCAATTTCAAGCATATTTTAAAACCATCTTATGTAATTTATAAACATAATGACTCGCACCACTGTGTGCGGATAGCCTGTACAAATCGAATGGAAGGTCAAAATTTAGGGTCAAAAATAGGGCCGCCCACAGTTCGGGTCTAAATTGAACACCGTGTGACGCGTCATGACGTTCAAAAAACGTTGAAAATTCATGACGTTACAATCTCCTTTTAAACACGAAATATTTCATCTTGAAAAAATTATCCCAAACTTTAAAAGTTATCAACTCATGATGTTAAATAATTAGTAATTTTTTACCTGAAACAACTCGCTCTGTATAATTTTAATACNTACCTCTTCTCTTTCTATACCGGGTTTTCCTTATCGTCACTCAAAACCCGACTTTATTGATTATTCAGTAAAAATTGCTGTATTTATAAGATAAATAGCGCTCGAGGGTTGCATAAACAGATGACAAGATGTGCCATAAATCACCTGAGCGCAACTTTATGGTACTTTTCAAGCTTAGTTTATCTCTATATAGTATGCTGATAAAATAAGTAACCTGGAACGGCCTGATTCTTATCAAAATGCGTATTTAATACATTCAAGGCCGATAAACGGCTATTGTTTTAGAGAACAATTATTATAAGTTATAAATATAATTAAGTGGCAGTTTTTATTCCGTGCTAAACTTCATAAAAAATGAATTGCAAAATATGAGAAAAAAGTTGAGTTTAACGAGAAATTGTCTGAGTTGTCCGAAATCGTAAACTTTGGCTTTCTATCGCTTTGAGTTTTTAACTAATTACGAGCAGGGTTTCAAATAGCGTAAAAATCTCACCCTGATTTCAGTATATTTTTGTGAATAACGGTAGTTTGGCAGGAATCATTTTAAGTGATGAAACAAAACTTTAAAAAAAAATTTACTACTAGTTGACCGGCTAGTTTGAGAAAGGTACCAGCTGATAGAACAATCTAACTTACTCGAAAAAGATGAAAATGAAATTGATGTTAATTCAAAAAAATATTTTCCTAAAATTTTGGAAACAAACTTTATCCCACATTTCTGGAACCTCAAATTCGCCCTCTAGCGGTCGCTGAATACCATCAAAATGAATTTGTAATATCGAAGATAAATTATCTTAGATAGTACTTGTGCGTTCTTCTCAACATGTTTTCGAGATTCTCGCCTATATAGATGGGAGTAAAATAAGAGAATCCCGGAAACAAGTTGATTAAAATGCACAAGTGTTATATTCAATATACAGTGGGTGAGACCAATGGGCAACACACGAGCTTTGGGCCAAAAGTGTTGCCCATTGCCTTCACTGTTGCCCATTGGTATCATTTTCGCCCAATTTTGGCATCAATTTGTCTTAAAAGTGTTGCTCATTGGTCTCACTGTTGCCCATTGGTCACTGTTGTCCATTGGTATCACCCGCTGTATCCTATAAACCATTTCAAACTCTATTTCACGATCATCGCATCGCTTCGGAAATATCTCAGTGAAAAACTTAATAATTAAAAAATTGAAATCTATCGTTCCAAATTCCCCGGTATTCGACCACTGTTTAATTTATGCCGTGACGGCGCGCCGTACGGCCGCGGCGTACGATTGTCGTTTGATATATTTTGTTTGAATAAAAGTTAACAAAGTCATCATTTCTATACACTTTTTGTTATTTTTTAACGTTATAAGCAGTTGTGAGTCACAACTTGTGACCTAGCAACTACATCCCTAAAGACCTAGTGACGTAGTACCATGGTATCAAATAGAAAGCACTCCTCGGTGTTTTATGCTTTGCTCTTATATCTCATATTCACACTTTTGTAAATATCCCTGCCCTACTACTTAAAAACACACTTCGTTTCCTAATCAGGGCCAGTATATTTACACAAGTGTGAATACGGGATATCCATCGAAATGCTCTACTCTCTCCTTCAAATAGTTTCCAATTTGCTTTCCTCTCCTTTCTTTTGCTCGCCCCAAGTGTTTCTATGTTAAAGAGGGTGTTCGAGAACAATTTCGCAGCGAACATAGTGATTTTATCAAAAATTTATTCAATAAACTTTTTGCTTTTCTTTAGCATTTTCAGGATTAATTATATTTCAGTTTAGAAAAATACACTAGGCTGAGTCTACAAATAATCTCCTTATCGTGGTTGCAGATATGAACAATATTGAGAGGACGGCCAAGGTGAAGTAGTCTGATCACAAAAACAAAAGTGGCTCACATTATCTGGTCTATAATTGAGAATTTAAAAAATACCCCCATTGAAATAGTGCAAAACAGTTTTTGCAGTATTTTAAATAGTGATTTTATTTTAACAACTTTTTCCAAATTTATAATATTTTGAAACAATTTCTACAATGAAAAATTATATGATTTTTCAAGGAGCGTTTGAAAAATTTGTGGGCAATCATGATGCAAATTAAAGTGTTTATTCGCAATTTTTTATAAAGAGGCTTTTAAAAAATGAGTAAAATTTATATAATTTTAGAATTTTTAGATTCTTACGAATGCGAAATAAAAACTTTTCAACAAAATGATATTATTCATGCACATACATGTACATACGTGTATAATCTTTTTTGAGTTTTATTGACTGCAGTTTGCCGAGTAAATTGTTCCTCCTTGAGGTTGTAACGATTAAAGGATGAAAAAAATATTTCCTCTCCTCTCCTTAAAAATACTTTACATCCCTCCTCCAAGAAAGATGAAGAAATGTTTCCTCTTCTTTTTCTCTCCTCTCCTTAGAAATAATCTTCCTTTCCCCTCGAAAAAAGATGAAGAAATTTTTCCTCTTCTCTCCTTAAAAATAGTCTTCCTTCCTCCTCAAAGAAAGATGAAGTAATGTTTCCTCTCCTTTTTCTATCCTCTCATCAGAAACAATCTTTCTTTCCTTTCGAAGAAAGATGAAGAAATCTTTCCTCTCATTTTACCCTTTTTTCATTTGATAATTCGTCTAGTACTTCGTGACTAGAAATCACCGTAGTATTTTAGTAGTCACTGACAAATAACTTCGAATTCCTTTGTTAAATAGCTGAAAGATTCTCTTTATGTAAGAAATACCTTTAGCGGTACTGACATTTTTAGACTGACACTAAAAAAATAGTACATATATTCATAAATCTCATAAAACACAAGTAAGTGAACTGTGTGAAAAAATTTGGTTTACGGCTCAATATAATACCAGCTCGACAAGCTTGATCACTTTTTTCCGCTATTTTGGTTTTCCTCAATAACATTTTTTTAAACTCAAAAGTTGCCTGACTCAGCCCTACTTCTAACTTCAAGGTCGGCTGATCAAAGCAATAAGTGACCTAAAGAGTGGTTGAATAATACATAACTCGAAGAATATCAGATCTCTCTTTTGTGATAAAAAACGTAGATTTTGTTGTTTATGAAAATCGTGAATAGTTCGTCGTCTTGCTCGTTAAAGATTCATACGAAAGAATTTTTTCATGAATCATGATCGAACTCGGTTTTTATTAGATAGATAGCTGAACTTTTGAGACGATTATATACTTCACTTACATTTTAATTTATGGTTTGTTATACCATCACCATAAATGTGAATTAGTTAAAGTCTATGGATTATAGGCTATAAGTAGGGTGCGCACAGAGAAGCCCAATGGCCAAACTGAAAGCCAAAAGTTATTAGAACCGATTTGTAATAAGAAATTTTAAAAGTCAAAAAGTGGTACCGAAATTATCTGTGAATTTTCTAAAGATTTTTTTCTAGCCAATTTAAGACTAAGGATGTTTTGCTTTTGTAATATTTTTTCAAAATTAGACCTTTTCGATGATTGAGTCTGTAGGGTAATTCAAAATAAAATTCTTCTGAGGTGGATTTTTTGATTATTATCTGATTTACCAGTCAGTCCGAATCGACCGGTATCGAAAGTGATATTTTCGAAAATTTTAGACTGTGACAGTACCACTGATAAAAAATGTGGCATACGTGCAGTACTGAGAGATTTATCTGCGAAACTAAACCCCTCAGCACTTATTTTTTAAGTTAACAGGGTTAAACTTTCTCGAAAAAAAAAGGATTCCGACCATGAAATTGTTTTTGGAGCCACCTAGTGGTCGAAATTTGAGTTGTGAAAAATTAACTTTTGGGCACTGTAAGACGCTTTACAGCATTCTGTTGAAGTTCAAAAGTTGTAGTAATTCTATTATAAAGAGGTCGAATAAATCATAATAATAATGATCATAATTGACAAAATAAGTGAAAAAAATCTAATACCGGCTCTGGCCTCGTCTATGCTTCAAATTGTCTCATTGTTCACAATATCTTACCCAAAAAACCGCTGATGGCGTATTTTTTGACTGTGAAATTTTTGAAAATATCACTTCGGCTACCGATGATTCAACTTAACCGAATCAGACCCTTTTTTCTTTTTTTCAAAACTTATTTAAATCTCAATTTTCTCCGTACAGTGTACAGAGTAGACGCTGTTTTCATTATTTCACTTCAGTTTCCGAAAAAATAATTATATTAATTATACATAAAACGGATTGACGGTCCTCAATCAACATATTGTGACTATTCAAAAGATTCAAACAGCTCGGGATACTTTCAGCAAATCAACAACCTGCATTTCAGAATGAGCCAATGGTATCGGCTTAAATTGAAGCGGCTCCAATCATTTTCTCGCATTATGCATAATTCAAATAGTCGAGATCTGTCGGTCGAGGGCCCTCAATTCATTTATCTCTTTATCACACTTTTGTAGATATCCTGGCCCTGATTAGCAAACGTAGTGTGTTTTTAGGTAGTAGGGCCGAGATAACAAAAGTGTGATTTCAGTTTAGTCGTAAAATAATTTCTAATGGAAGAGAATTTTTTTCTGAGTTTTCAAGAGTAATATGGATTACCCGCCCTCAGAGTACAAATCCTAAATATTTGAATGTAACAAACAACGCAAGATATTAGCTCCCAATCAAAACCCTTGATTGCGGAATAGGCTGATTTCATTGGTCAGATTAAGAAAGGATCAACCAATCAAATGCTCAGATTTCGCATTTTGAAATATTTAGGATTTGGACTCTGAGGGCGGGTAATCCATATCTCTTATTGTAAATGTTTAGTCTCTAGCATGTTTTTAAAGAAAAAAATTAAACGCAAATTTGTCTCAATTTGGACTCCACAAACTCGTGAAAATAAACTCGATAAATTAATGAGAAAGTAAAAAAACGATGAATGCTGGTTTACTCTTGAGCGAGATGACAAAGGCCATTTAAGCTCTTTCAGCTAACAGTTCTATCAAATGTATGGAAACCGTATCTAAGAATACTAAAGGGAGTGGTATTTAAAATTTAAGCTTTGAATACGAAAGTTAATATAGATGTAGTATAAACTTTATACAAATCAAATCGAAAAACTTTTCCTTATATAATCTAGTTCTTTGATCGAGTTATTTAAGTTTTACCGTATTTTATCTATTTAAAAATGTCTATGGGAGATGCTACTCAATCTCTCACCAACTATTTTTATGCTCAATTTTGAAAATTCTTTCATGTACATCCTAGTTTTGGGAAACCCGCATTTGACGCGTAGTCTTGTAACGTCTCTTTATATCCTTTTCCCAACGGAACTCCACCTCAAAAACGTTTACTATCTCTATAGCGCGTGTTTGAATCCCACTGATGTTGTACTAAGTGATTGTCTTAGTGATTGCTTGAGTGACTACACACGATCAATTAGCCGGTCCACATATCACGACGCTTGCCTTCTATCTAACTCAAGACACATTAGTGGAATTCGAACACGCCAATAGAGATAGTAAGTATTTGAGATGAAGGCCGTCGAGAAAAAATGACGTTGCACGACTACGCGTCAGATGCGGGTTTCCCAAAACTAGGGTGTACATGTAAGAATTTTCAAAATTTTGCATAGAAATAGCTGGTGAGATTTTTGTACTTTTTGAAATGTTTTGTTCGAATAAATAAAAGAATTACTTGGACCTTTTAATATTTTCCTGTTATCACCGAAAAATCTGCATCAAAACATAAGTTGATAATGACGATTTTGGTTTTTAAAGTTGGAAAAATCTCAATTTTGTTTTCCATTTCAATGATTTGAATACGAAAAATTTCCAAAACTTCATTTCATATTATGAAAAACTAACCACGCTCAATTTTGGTGGCGAAAGAATAAGCTGTTATCGGTCTTTTTTGACCAAGTTGGAATATACGAAAATATACCTGGGTGAATTAAAAATGGCAACCACTTTATTACATTTACTGTTAAAAAATTCCAAGCCGATAACACTATGATTATTATTCGCAAATATATTTATATCCGACATAATTAAAAATATAATGATTGAAATTGCGAAAAAAACAATTCTTTCAAAGTAATCGAGGCACATTTTTTTCGGAAATTTTGTCACGTGACCCATAAATCAGAAAATAAACCCT
>SCLH01000830.1:111595-141324 GCA_004367855.1 Oikopleura vanhoeffeni
TTTTTTTCCTTGAAAAAAAGAGAAAAACAGCTTTTTAGGAAAAAAAATTGACCTTCAATTGCGTTTAAATATCAAAAAATCTCCTGACTTTGAAAAGAAAAGTAGCCTATAACACCCAAAATTTAATTGAGATTTTTCGAATTAAATAAAATTTTTATAAATTGCGTGCAAAATGGCACAAACCGGTGTCACAAGCAAGTGTTTTAAATTTCATCAGTAGTTCAGAAACGATATTCGATTGACCCTTCCATCGGTTGAAATACGGAAATCAAAAAGATAGCAGAAAATAACACAACCGATTCGGCCTGATTTTTCAAGAAGAATTCAAAAAAGCATTAATAAAAAATGTTGGACTTGATTTGCGAGAAATTTTCATAATATTTCTAAAAACAGTCGACAAAAAATGACAAATGAACATGTTATGATTTTTTAAACAGCCGTCAGAAAATATGTCAACATGCATGAAAAAAGTTAAAATGGCTATTTTTTTCAATTTCATTGACAGATTTCAGAAAAAAAAACAAAAAAATTTTGGGTGAAAAATGCGTGAAATTTTAATAATGTTTTGCATTTTTTGGAAAATTTTACGAATTCAAAAATAAAAGTTCGAACTCAAATCTTTCCTTAAATAGATAAAAAAATATTTCAATGAGCTGATAGACATTTATTCTGGTTCAGCTAACGATAATAAGCACACAAAAATAAACCAACTAATTATTTTCGTAAGTTAAATTGACGCCAGTCTGCCACATCGCTGCTACCCCCTTAATTAGGAGCCAAACCTTCTTAAATAGGGACGAAACCCCCTTAATTTGGGCCGGAACCACCTCAATTAGGAACCCAACCCCTTTAATTAGGGACGGTACCCCCTTAATTAGGGACGAAACTCCCTTAATTTGGGCCGAAACCCCCTTAATTAGGGACCAATGATGCGTCATAACTAAAGTTCGCGAAAAGTTCAAATCAAAATCAAAGTTATAAACTACCGAGTGCCCAAAANAAAATTGGGCACTCAAAGCGCGCGCCGAAAATTATCATACGTTTCATAAATGGTCTGTTTTACTCAATTTGAAATAAATTGATCGATATTAAACAGATTTTCTGAATTCCATTTTACCCGCTTAATAATAATAACCGAAGAATATTTTTTAACCGGACGGCTCATTTACTATTCGAAGCCGTAGTTATTTCACAAACCATCTTTGTTTGATTCAATTTAAAGCAAAATTGACCGAGAATTAACAACTTTTGTGAATTTAGAACATATTTTTACCGGTTTTCAGTACGGCACTGGTGAGCCACCCCATACCAGAATAAAACATTACTTGCAGTTGATAGAGAAGGTTTTAGTCTTCAGTGTTTTTTATCTCATTTATTCTTATTTGCCCGTTAAAGGCACTTCCAGTCCAGCTGGAGGAGAGGGCTATTTCCCCAGCAATTCCAACATTCTAAACCCACAACCCCCTTAAATCACTTTTTTTTTAGAAAAAAGAGGTTTTCAAGAAGTTTTTGAGACTTTTTTTCATCACACCAAAGTCAAAAAACGATCACGTGACCTACAAATTACTAAATAAGGTTTTGATTTAAGAACACAAATAGTACTCAAATTACGCCAAAAATTTTGAGGACTGATAAACACCTAATCTTAGAATTTTGAACATAACCGCATTTTCCAAAAACGTCACGTGATCTTATTTTTCAAGAAATTAAGATTTATTTATGACATATTTCAAACCTTATTTTTAGATTATTTTGTCTCGTGATTTTATTCGGACTTTGGTGCAATTAGAAAAAAGTCTTAAAACCGTTTAAAGTTCATCAGCTTATGTTTTTGACGTAATTTGAGTACTTTTTCAAATTACCATATATGGTGTATCGTATACCAAATTACCATCAATTTCAAAGTTCATCTTAGAGACTTGTTAATACCATCAAAAGAATCGGAAGGGCCGACTTTTTGATGAAAATATTAGCAACTATGAGTCAATTATGTAGTGAAAGGGCGCCAGAGAGCAAATATCCTCTTCTGAAATCTGACCATTTTTGCTCTCTAGTGACCTTTAAGTACATAATTGACTCATAGTTGCTAATATTTTTATGAGAAAGTTGACCTTTACGATTTTTTTGATGAATTTTCAAGTTCATACGATGAGCTTAAAATTGACCTAGAACGAGAAATAAAATATTCCACAACAATTAAACTAAAGAATTTTGTTAAACTTATAATTAATTTTAGACCTAGCGATAGCAAATCATTTGAAATTTAACATGAGGTAGTTTCAAATATAAATACAAGTTAAATTTTGTCTTATTATTGCATTTTTGTATGTAACTGGAGGTCATTTTCGCAATTTTCTTCTTTTCCTTATTAAATGCCTTTTTCTTCGTTTCAAAAAAGATAGTTTTTCCAATCGTATAGCAAATTGGCTGAATTGGGTTTTAAGATAATAAACAATGTATTATGAAATTTTTTGATTATATTGCTCGGTTTATAAGAATGGCAACGCGTTGTCAGAGTCAAGGAAAAATTTCAAAGTTCGAATCGAACTGTTCGATAACTCATTTATCTTTTCTGCGTTTTACGATTTAGACCTAACCAAATGGCTATAAATCAAAAGAATTAAGAAAATAATTCTCGTATCAAAAGATAAAGAATTATTCAAAACTTAGCCGTATAAATATCATGAAATTGTGTGTAGTTTACTTAACAGGTAGTTTTAAGAACGGGCGTGCTAAATGACCGCCACTGCTTTACTACAAGAACTAAAAAAACTGAAATTTTTGTTAGCTCGATTTTCTTACTTATTTTTAATGGTGTGTTTGGCAAGCAATCTTCTTCAAAGCAGCTCCATGATAAATGAAATCCCCATAGATTTTCATACGAATCCGAAGTAAATCTGAGAGTAACTAAATTGTCTTAATATTGGGTGTACTATGGGTACAATATTTGCCTGACTGTCAACATTGCCAGTTAAGCAGTAGACATTACCTTTACATCACTGATACTATTAAAGAGTTTAGTCTTTACCGTATAGATCGCTGTTTTCAGATGGTCTTAGGGGCTTTAAAATTGCTTGTACCCTTCATGGGAAAACACGATTTTGTGTTTTTCAGGGCAAATATCTTAAAGACTACACATTGTGGAACCTTATAATTAAGTACAATGTTATATTTTAACAAAAATCTCACATCCAGAATCATAATTAAAGATCACTAATAGCTCGACCGATTAGGAAAGAGCTTCGAAATAGAGTCATTTTTTGCCGCAAAAAGCCTTTTTCTCCGTGAGTTTTGAAGGTAGGAAAATTTCTTGTAGCTTTTATTAACCACAAAATAAGTACAAAGGTCTGTAACTATCGTTTTCAAAATTTTGAATTAAATTCGCTCCAGAATAGCAAAAAACCGTCTTTTTGAGCTGATTTTGAGGGTCTCGCGCGGAAGCCTATTTCTCCCTGAATTTTTAAGTAGCACATTTCAAACTTGTATAAATCGAAAGTTGGTGAGTTCGTAGAGAGCTGTTACTATCGGAACCCAAATTTCGATGATTTTTTCTCTTTCAAAACTGTACTTCTAATTCGTGAAAATCCATAACTTTTGATTAAAAAGCTTAAAATCAACACTAGATATTTTCAAGCTGATTTAAAAGTACTTTTCTCACGCTGTATTAGGTCGAAAATACCATCAGCTTATTATAAATTATTCATATTTTTAGAAAAAACTATAAGAATAAAATTTTGAAATGTTTTTGTTTGAGCCTCAATTCATGAAGGGTACCCCCTTGAGGGGGTGATCGTCGTTATTTTTTGAGCCCTTTATGAATTTAATTTATGATACATTCATATCGATTATGACTAAAGTTGACCAAGAAAATCTCATGAGGGTGAATATAACCCGTCAAAAACAATGCATGACATTAAAATTATCGGAAATGTCTTAATCGAATTCTAAAAATTTCAATTATTTTCAAGCAAAGAATGTTGAACCTTATTATCGAATTTGACGCTGATTGGTTCAAAATTTTTGATTAGCTGTAAGCAGATTTTTTGATCAGTCAACTATCAGCTTTAATTTTGGGCAGTTTTGTACCGATCTGACTAACTTTTTTTCGAACTTTTAATTTCCAGTTAACTCAAAATCTAATTTTTAGTATTCTTAAAAAATAATCCAAAATTCAGAACGATCAAATTAACGACATTATATTTATTTACCTTATTCAAAATAACGTTTTAATTCTGAACATACGTCTAACAGAAAATAGAGTTTGAAGTCGAAAATTTGTGAAAATCGGCGTGAGATTCAAGAAAAAAGAATATCAAAACTTGAAAAAATGAGAACGATCATATTTTTGTACTCATTTATCCGGTACTACGTGTAAATTTTTAGACACTTTGTATGTTGGGTCTTAAAGTGAATAGACTTTTAACAAACCTTTAAGTGTTTTCAAATAGACTCACCACCTGGTGGTGTTATGTAACAATGTTGAGTTGGAGATGTGTAATCGTTAGACGAAAAATGGATCTCCAAAGAAGTAATCTCAGATTTTTCACAACTGCTGTAGAATTATTCTGAGGCGAGATTGAAAAGTACCATATTACGACGTCCACCCCATTATTCCTCTCAGGCATGGCGCCATTAAAAACACCTTTAGATTAAGGAGGTGGCATAGAGGTAGCCGATTGGTACATTTTTTCAGAGCGAAATATGAAAGAAAAAAATGTAATTATTTAATTTTTATCTTCTATAAAAGTGTTAATTCTTGTAAACTTTCATATTTTGAATTTCTTAACATAACTGAGTGACTGTAAAAATATGAAAAAACATTTTTCATCGGAACTCCATTTTAAACCTAACCCGATGTTAGAATTTTACAAATCAAACTACAGTTTTCTGTTTATAGAAAAATCGAAATTTTAATTTTGCTTCTCCCGGGATCGTTGCATTTTTTTGATGTCATTTCTGAAATCTCCGTGGTCGGTTGAGTCAATAACATACATAAAAATTTGTTTAAGAAATTTTTAAGAAGATAACTGACTTCGGAGATATCAGCTAACCATTTAATATGGTGTTTTTTTGTTTTCGAGGTATATTTAATGCATTAAAATAGGTTTTAACTACATTTTTATTTTTTAAAAAATCTTTCGATTTTATCAAATCATCTTCAATTTTGTTGTGAGGGAATAAAGCAGATTTTTAAGTAATTTTTTATCTAATTTATTGCTTGATTAATGTTGTTATTATGATGTTATTTCTTCTACATGAAACTTTGTACATGAAACGATAAGATGGAGACCCTGCAACCTCCTCAATAATTTTTTTCAAAATAAACTTTGTTTAAATTTGAGCACTCAAACTTGAACATATCGGCTCAGAGTAATCTTGTGTGGATTTTGTGTGAAGGAATGTATGTATATGGATTACCCGCCCTCAGAGTACAAACCCTAAATATTTGAAAAATGCGAAATCTGAGCATTTGATTGGTTGATCCTTTCTTAATCTGACCAATGAAATCGGCCTTTTTCGCAATCAAGGGTTGTGATTGGGTGCTAATATCTTGCGCTGTTTGTTTTATTCAAATATAAAGGATTTGTACTCTGAGGGCGGGTAATCCATATAAACAATTGGAAATATTTTTTTCTCAAGCTGAAGGATAGACTATATTGATCCTAGTTCTACAAGGTGGCTTATCTGACTGGCACCCAAAAAGCCCTGTATACAATATCCCCTGTTCACACTTTTGTAAATATCTCGGGCCCACTACTTAAAAGCACACTACGTTTCCTAATCAGGTCCAGGATATTTACAAAAGTGTGAATATGGGATAAAGCTTATTTTTATCGAGAAAATTCAATTCAAGCGATCAATCCCTCTTAAAACCGCTACAACAAAAAATAAGAAACGAAGTCAAGTAAAACTATTTGGTGGAGAAAGATAAATATTTTCAATCAGTTTTGAAGGAAAAAGTTGACAAGAAACAAATTTTGGTTACGAATTGATAATGATGTCTCCCAGCTCACCCTTCCGCGGGCTGCAACGTTAATTTTCTCAATATAACAGGGTTACTCACAGATTTTTTTGCGATCAAAGATTATTTTGATTATAAATTATTTTGATTATAAATTTTGAGTAAAGATAACACCCTGTCCATAAGTAAGAAAACAGGAAATCTGCCAGAAATAAGGAAATCTCCAATCCTGAGTTCGTCAAAGGCGAGTTCTGTATCAACCACTCCCAGCAAACGTATTTTTTCACACATTTCGTTATCAGCATTAGTTCTGAAATTAAGATTTTACAGTTAAGATTTCAAGAATACTTGTAAGTTTCTGCTGTAAATTTAATCATTTTCAAGACTTTCAAATATTTAACCAAATTTAATATGAAAGTTTTTCCAGCAAATAAACGATGGTTGAAATTTGATAAGCTAAAAAGACTCTTTGAGAAGCTTTCTAGCCCATTATTTCGCGATCTGAGCGGAGCAAGAAAATAAAATTGAAATTTTGGTCTTCTTACCCATTAATAGTCCATTCATGATCATCATAGGAATCATGATTATAAACATAAATATCTCCCTCTGAGCCCGTTTGGATTCCATCTTAAATAAGTTACTACATTAGTTCGATGATAATCATAAATGGGTTCGTATAAAAGGATATTCCTTTCCAACCAGAGTGAATCTTGAAAATGTTGTTGATTACTATAGCGCGTGTTCGAATACCTTGTGTTGCCCCAGTTATTATCTTGAGTACAATAATTGGCAATGGTGCTTGATATTTGGAGCGCCAAAATTGATCGGTGCGTTATATCAGCCTCATGGGATTCGAACAAAAGCTATAGAGATTATCATCATTTTCAAGATTCACTAGGATTGAATAAGGATATTGCAACTTTCTGCTGACCAAGAATTTCACTGATCTTGATAGACTGAAAGCTTTGGGAGATTCCATTTTTGGCCGACGATCAATATCAACTTTTTCATTATTCTTTTCATATTTTTAATTTTTAAGTTATGGAACAAATCCAGACATCATATTTTTTGATAAAGATATATCATATTATATGATTTATATACGAATGCTTATACGAATGCTTATAAGCGAATGCTTATACGAATGAACAACCGAGTCAAAAAAGCAGCAAAACATTGTTTAGGACGCAGTGACAGAAAGTGAAGGCAATTTTGTCCGGATGCCGACAACTCGCGGTTTTGTGTGAGAGCAAAACATTAATAATTGCGGCGGTTCAACTAAATGGTACGAAGATAATAATTGAAGATAATCACGTGGAATCATAATCTGAGGCTGTACGAAACTTTCGCACAACTTTGGAAAACTGGTTAACCGGGGTGAGCACAGAGCCTTTATATAAGCTCAAGCATACTCAAAATCATTTCAAAAGACCAAATAAAATCGTAGAATTGTCTTGTTTATACATTATAAAAATTTTTGAGGCGATCCCAAAAATATCAAAATCATTAAAATTGCGCTTATCAAAATTGTAAACCTTAAACGGCTTCTGTAAAATTAATTTTCAGTTAAACTTATAATTCGCAACAAAATTTTTATAACATTACTTTCTGAATAATTTCTTGGTTATTTATGGAAATAAAGGTAGAATGTCAAGAAAAATGGTCAAATATTCGTCTAGGGTCTGTTTTCGAGTGACCTTTAAGTGCCCACAACTTTGGGCACTCAGACCGCGCGCTTCAAGTGCCCAAAATCCAAAACATGCAATGTTTTCCGTAGAGTTCGAAAACAGTTCAAAATGTACCGGGATTTCACGATGCATGACATTTTAATTATCCGAAATCTCTCAATCGAGTTTAAGGGGGTAGCAGCGATGTGGCAGACTCGCGTCAATTTTACTTACGAAAATGATTAGTTGGTTTATTTTTTTGTGCTTATTATCGTTAGCTGAACCAGATTAAATGTGTATTAGCTCATTAAAATATTTTTTTATCTATTTAAGGAAAGATTCGAGTTCGACCTTTTATTTTTGAATTCGTAAAATTTTCAAACAAATTCAAAACATTAATAAAATTTCACGCATTTTCACCCAAAATTTTATTTGTTTTTTCAAAATCTGTGGATAAAAAACGCAAAAAAAATAGCCACTTAACTTTGTTCCATGCATGTTTACATATTTCTGAATGCTGTTTAAAAAAAATCAAACATGTTCTTTGTCATTTTTGTCGATTTTTTTTAGAAATATTATGAAAATTTTTCGCAAATCAAGTCAAAATTTTTATTAACTGCTTTGTGAAATCTCTTTGATAAATCAGACCGAATCAGCTGTGTATCTGATATCTATTAATTTCGTATTTTAACCGATGGAAGGGTCAATCGAATATCGTTCTGAACTACTGATGAAATTTAAACAGCTGCTTGTGTCACCCAGTTTGTGTCATTTTGCACGCAATCATAAAATTTTGTTAATTAAAAAATTCAATCATTTGGTGTAAGGCTACTTTCTTTCAAAGTCAGGAGATTTTTTGATATTTAAACGCAATTGAAGGTCAATTTTTTTCCTAAAAAGCTGTTTTTCTCTCTTTTTTAAGGAAAAAAACTTTCATATTAAGGAATTTTCATATGGATATATGATTCTCCTCCTGATTAGCGCATACACCCGAAAATGCCTGAGTTTAAAAAATATCGCCTTCAAAAAATTCTCACATCAGGTCAAATTGGAAATGGAGTTGGAATAAAAGTGGTTTTCAATTTTTACAGTACTTAAGTATGTTGAGAAATAAAAAAATATAAAACGTTTTCAAAAATGAACACTTTTATTAAAGATATAAAAATAAATAAAAAATTTCACATTTTTTTTACTTTCAAAAAATCATCCGAAAAATGTACCAATCTGCCACATCGCTGCTACCCCCTTAAGGAGGTTTGTCCTAATTTAGGGGTTCCGCCAAATTACAGGGTTTTCGTCCTATTATGGGGTTTCGGCCAAAATTAAGGGGGTTGGTCCCTAATGAGGGGGTTCCGGCCCAAATAAAGGGGTTTCGTCCCTAATTAAGGGGTTTGTTTCCTTATTAAAGGGGTTTTGTCCCTAAATAAGAGGGTACCGGCCCTATTTAGGGGTTGGTTCCTAATTAAGGGGGTTTGTGACACCGTTGTGCCATTGGCACGTAATTATTAAAAATTTTATTATTTTTAAAACATCTCAATTAAATTTGGGGTCATAAGCAACTTTTCTCTCAAGTCAAGGAGGTTTTTTAAAATCAACGCAATTGAGGTCAATTTTTTCTCCAAAAAGCTGTTTTCCTTTTATTTCGTGGAAAAACTTTCATATTTAAGAATTTTTTCATTATGGATAATGATCCCACTTATCAGTGCATAACACTCGAAAATGCCTGAAGTTTATAATATACGCCTTCAAAAAACTCCACATCGGCAAGTTGGAAAGGAGTTATAATGAAAAGTGTTGTTGAATTTTCAGATACTTAAATGAAAAAAATATAAATGTTTGCAAGACATGAACACTTTATCGAGATAAAAAATAAATAAATATTTTCACATTTTTTCTTTCATAAATCACTCCGAAAAATGTACCAATCTGCCCATCGTGCTACCCCCTTAAAAGGCTAACTTTCAAAAAAATGGGCCTATTTAATGCGCCATACTGAGGTAACGCACGGTGCTTTTTTTGAGGGTGAATCGTAAACATTAAATCCTATGATGGATAAAAATACACAAATAGCGCAAAATAATCAGCTCGCGAAAATAAAATTTGCTCGAGTGGATTTTTTCAAATCCTGGTCGCTGATTGGATAACCTAATGAAAGCATATTGACGGTTCATTGTTGCCAGAACGGATTCCTGCAGTTTCTAAGCATTTGATATAAAAAAATTGAAATTTCTTTTTTAACCTTCAAACTTGCAAAAAAAGTTTTGAAGTGTGTGGGTTCAATATGAGTAATAATTCAGGAATTCTCAGTTTTTCGATCTTCACCTTGGGGACTTCACAATCATTTGTCCTTTTATAGACAACAAACTCTAAAGAAAGTGTAATGAAAAGCAGAAACGGGGACATGATGAATTTTAACAAATTTTGGGTAACATCTTACGTACTTTACTTTTATTATTCTAATATATATTTGTGATTTGGAAAATATAATTTATGATGGCATAGTCATCACTTCCGGTTAAACGGAGTACATTTACTTCTTATTTGATGTATTATTTTGCTGGTGATTGTAGGGTAGAAAACTCAAGAAAAATTTTTGGATGATATTTGATGAGTCTCACTTCGGTTTGACCGGAAGGTCAAACAAATTCTTATCTTTATAAGTTATATATTTCGGTCTCTGGTTCTGAAACACGCTCGTGCAGTTTTTCTTAGTTTTGGTTAACTTTCGGTCAAACCGGAAGTGATGTGTCATTCGAAAGTTATATCAAATTTTTTTCAAGTTTTTTCCTGTTATCCATCCTAAATCACAGAGATACTTGCTAAGATAAAGATTTACGTTCACTTCCGGTCAAACCTGGAAGTGATGAGTCATCAAAATATCACCGAAAAATTTTTCCTTGTATTTGAACCATGAAATACCCCTAAGTATGTATAGTAATTTGATTGGTATAAAGCCTTTAAATTATTACCCGGTCAAACGAAGTTTTGATGACTCTATTGAAACATCATAAAATTTTTCTCGTAAATTAACCCCTAAAACTTTGTCAACTTTATACTTTGGCTGCAAAATTTCGTGAATGTTATGTTGCTATTCAAATTAAAATTGAAATTGAAGTACCCAAGGGGTTTAATTTCTATTACGTAAACAATACGTCACAAAAGTTTATTTTCAATATCAGTTTATAGTGCAAATTTTTGATTTTTTTTAGTTCATTTTTTTCATACGTAGTCAAATTTTTTACTGGGCACCGCCGTTTGCATTTATTTTTTTTCAAAACTGCGCAAACGCTGTAAAACGTTAGCCCACTCACCGAGCAAGTATTTCAAAAAATATTTCTCGGGAAATTTTGTATTCGCGAGCTGATTCTTTTGCGCTATTGTTATTTTATCCTCATAGGATATTTTATTTACGATTCACCCTCAAAAAAAGCACCGTGCACCGATCGTATGTGCGGTCTCCGAGATGATATACTTTGAACAAAAAATTAGTGTTCTAGAATAGGGTCCGAACCTGGTGGTGTGATGCGCTTCAAGTGCCCAAAATGAAATCATCCCTATCAAAATGGCTTGGAAAAAATGACAGGTGCGAATTGGAGTCAAGCACGACAAACAAATTTTGGGCACTTAAAACACCCTATTTTTCTTACTGTTTAACCTCCTCACTCTCAGGAACGAGAACTTCGCCTCACATCCAAAAGCTGGGAAAGATGTCAATTTACTTTTTTTTTACAGATTAAGATCGAGGATAGAATTAAGCAAATAATACATAAGATTTTAAAATTTCGAAGTCTGTGAATTCGATAACTGCGAGAGTAAAGAGAGGTTCACTCACCTTGTATTTCTTGGAAAACCATATATTTTTCACAATGACATACAGCAGGGTGCGGCGTATAGTTAGAAAGTTTGTCGCCAAAAAACCCTAACTATACGCGTAATTTTAACTATACGCGTACTTTCTAACTATACGCGTACTTTTGGGAAAATGTGCTCTGATTGGTCAATTTGAACAATATCTAGAGTTTAAAATTGCGTTAAAATATGGTCAGAGTAAAAATTTTCGGTGATTTTAAAATTAATTCTTCGTTACAAATCTTCTAGGATGTATAAATTTAATTTCATTGAAGAAAATAAAATAAAGTTAATTTTAAATAAACATGAATTCGAAAAAGATGTATCCGAAAGTCGTTAAAATGTCAAGGAAACAATGAAAATTATGAAAAAAATATGCTCACAGTTTATTATCTCAGAAAACCAGAAAAACTAAATATTTTTATTGAATAATTATTGGCCCATTTTCAAGCTAGCCGACATTGTCTCGCGAGACTTGAAAAAGTTTTTAAACTCGTGAAAACCGACACTTCATTGGGTCAATCTGAACATGTTTCAAAAAAGTGTTTTTTTTCATTGTGCCGCCGATAGGAAATCTTGGTCTGGAAATCTGGTTTTCTGTAAACGCCTATCTTTTGCCCTGGAGGAAGTGGAAAAGCCCTATTCTTTTGCCTTTAACTTAACGCGCACGCAGGCATACGAAATTTATTTTTTTCAACTGCGTAGGTTTTGCGGAGGCTTACGCTAGGTTTTTGCGTGGAATCTAACTTCACGCGTATAACAATACGTCGCACCTTGCTGTATAAGTTACAAATTTACAAGTGGAACTCTAGCTATTTATAACTGGTCTCAGATTTGAAATATGATATTTCGATCACTAAAAAAACAATTATTCATATCGTCGCGCGTCAAAATATATCCAGTAAAATGTGAAAAATATTGTTAATCAGCTGACAACTCAAAATCAGTACCACCTTATGTTCTACACTTGATCAATTTGTTTTTGTCGACTTTATTTGGGTTTAATTGTCGTTCAATTCTTTTGGAAAATAATTTTTTGAAAACTATTTTTTTTTGATTATTTTGAGTTTCATAAAAATTACTTAACTTTCCTAAAAACGCTTTTCCTCAGAATATCGATATTATGTATCGTTTTCACACAATTAAATTTTTAAAAAATTTTGGCGAAAATCCCAAAAAAAGTAGGAAAAAATATTTTACGAACGGCTCATCGTATAAAGTTATCAACACTATTTATGGAAAAGAAATTGAAAATTATATGACGCATTTGAATTGTAGGTCTGTGACGATGTTATTTCTGCGTCGTTTTTGCCCCCGAATTTTTTGCCTTCACATAGTCAAAGGGTGTGAGGAGGTTCAGAAAGCTTGTAATACAAGCTAAGGTTTATTTAAATGTATCAAATCATGTTTGCATTATGATTTTTCGACCTTAAATATTAAAAATACAGTATGTACTTTTTTACTTGCGAAGTGATAATTGTCGTTTTGGTAATTACGGCCAATAAAAAATAATACACTAGGTGAATTTCATGTTCAAACCCTTGACATTGGCTATAGCTTGGCGTTTAAAATAAAGTACAAAATGTATAAAAATAGCTTCTAAAACTATTGTGTTCAGTTGCACCAGATCATTGTATGATGTCAATTCTTCAAGCCTATTCTGTTCCTCACAGAGAACTAGACAATGTTTTGCTGCATTTTCACTCGGTTGTTCATTTTCAAGGGATATATTTGAAATGGAGAAAAATTAAATAAGCAATTGACAATTCAGCTTTATTCATTTTTGTTTCTAACATATTTATAACGGTACTAGACTAGTACTACTAGTTGAGCCTTTCTTGCCACTTTTCATAGTTGAGAACTGAGTATTGTTTTCGTGAAAAGCCCAGCAAGCACCATTGATGTCCAAGTCTTGATATATTTTTTTTAAATGAGTCATAATTGATTTAACGGAAACAGTGAATTCACAACCTACGCATTTAATAAATTATAATTTATAAAACAATTGAATAAGAGTTGATATTTTGCTATCGACGTAGAGTTTTTGTGTACCAAAACAGTAGAGTCCAACTTATAATGAAAGTTAGTTACATTATGATCGTCGTAATAGCACTATAACTGTTATAGTATAACATCATATAATGGGGTCAAAACTTTTGACTCAAAAGTGAAATGGTCAAAACGTGAAATGTATCAATTTGAGATTTCGAACTAAAACCGCCAAAAACAAGATTTCTATGAAATAAAATTTTAAAAATTTTGTAGGATCAGATTATTTACATAAGATTACATTTTGAAAAAATGATTGACAGGGGAGAGGGCAATATCGCCAAAAGTTTTTAGCCAAAAAATTTCGGCAAATTCGTCGATATTGGCACATTTGGTGATTAAAAAAAAAAAATTGTTCAAAAAATGAAAACGCGTAGGCGTTCGAAATAACGTCATATGTAATTTTTTTGATTTTATAAGGAGCTTCACAAAGGTTCGAATGAATTGAATCATCAAAATGCGTAGAATTGAATACTCGAACAAACACCATGAAATAAAGGATGAAAGAAGTAAATTTGCAAACTTCATTCATGAGAATGACGTCATTCGTAACATAAATATTCAAAAATTTCGGCATATTCGGCGATATTGGCACATTCGGCAAGATTTGCACAAGACGTATTCTAGCTCAAAATCGTGAAATTGCGGTTTTTTCAGTGATTTTGGCAAATTTTACAATATTTGGCTGGCGATATCGGCTTAAGCACAGGGCCCTGTAACAGTTACTTTTTTCAATGGACCAACAAATATAAAAATTTGCTAAACAATTTAAAAATGTACCAAAATCTGGTATTTAAATAAAGTCCTTGCATTTTAAAAATTATTATGTTATTTTATAAAATATTTTAAGATTGTACTTATGGTGGTTTAATCTCTAACCATTTAGCGAGAAGTTTTTCAAAGTTTAAATTCTAGAACTTTTCGTTCAACTTTTTGTTTGTACTTTTAAAATATGTCATTTATACATTTAACGTTTCATAGATTTTACTTTCGACCCCATATATAACGCAATCATGGATTGTCGAAAAACACCTTGATTGCAGTGATGTTTTTTTGAAACTATTTATGATAATGATAACAAAAAAATGGCAGGGGGTTTTTTAACAAAAAAGTTTTTTAACAAAAAATNTTTTTTGTTAAAAAATTTTTTATTTGTTAAAAAATGTTTTTTTTTGTTAAAAAATGTTTTGTTAGAAAATGTTTTGTTAATAAATGTTTTTTGTTAAAAAATGTTTTCCCCAAAAAATTACCCATGGTGTAGAATTTTGCTGGAGGTTCCGGTTCTACAGATGCAGGTGGGGATGGAGGTTCGCTATTTTGATCAGGCCAACATTTCCATGATATTTCAAACCCACTTTTTGTGATCTCAGAATTTGATGTAAACTGAACCGTCACATTTGAGGAAACATAAACAAAGAACATATATAAGACGCCTTTAAGCAAAATAAAAAAAAATAGTATAACAAATTTGGAGCGACCCGGTGAACTTTTTGAGTTAGCTATAACTGTTCAGCAATACTTTTTGAGTTAGAATATATAGCCCAAGGATACCGATTCAGAGTGTATTTAAACTTTGTGAGCCATCTAGTGTCCAAAAAATGAGTTACCAAAATCACTTTTACGACGAAATTCAATTTATTGAGCGTATTAAACCCGATTATTTTGATCAATTATTATCAAAGCAGTTTTCACAAACAAATTTTTTTACCTTTTAACCATGAAAGGATGTTCAAGTGTTGCGTTAGCGATGAATTTTTTTTGAAAAAAAATAAATGTGATAAAATGCGGAATTTTTTAAAATCTTTTAGTCTTTAAAAAGCAATCGTCACGAATTTTTTATTTTTCCTGAGAAGATTTGAAGAGCTTGTTCGTCATTATAAATGGTCAGGAAATCGACGTCTTCTTCTGTATTGAAAGTCGTCAAGCTTCATTATGAAATGAAAAAATACAGTGTGCGAAGTTAAGGGGGTATATCTGGATAATTCGACATATTCACGATGATATATTCTGAAAACTAAAAGCGTATGAGCAAAACCGAAAATGCTTATTTGNGATTTGTTAAAACACTTTTTCTGCAAATTGATATCAATCGACGGTTTATCGTTGACAAACTGCCCCCAAATAGGTTATAAGGTGTCCCCACGGTTCACATTTTTGCCTGTGGAAACGACGTATTCGATTAAGTTCTCAGCCAGCTCAAAAAACATCAGTCAGAATCGAACCATTTTCCAACTTTGTATTTAAGAAAAATTTTAACAAATCTTGAATGTTTTCGAAAGAAAAAAAAAGGTTTAATTCTGAACAATTTTTTTGTCACAAAGCCAATCTGATAACTAAAACACATCAGTTGTTTCGAAAAGCCGGAATGCCAAAAGTGTGAACACTCTTTTTAGTTAAACGAGGAATTTCGGTTTGAAAAAAGATTAAAATTTTTTATTCCCAAAAAAAATTTTTGACCCAAAAAAAAATTACAAAAAATGTAATGGTGATAAAAATCGTTTTTCATGATAAAATTTTGAACAACTCACTAAGTTGCGAAAGTTGATTAATATATTTCTGTTTTAAGATGAAAAATTAAATTCGAAATTTTTGACTTAAATTTCCTATATAAAACTTTGATTTTCATGGTTTTAACATATAATTAGCCAAAAAATAATTAAACATCACAATCCTGATTTCCACTGAATTTTTGTTGTATTGAGTTTCTTCACAAGATGATTCAATTTCCCAGATGAGATTTAGATTATTAGTATAATCAGTGACAAAAATTTCCCCTTCCATACCAGTTTGTTTGCCCACATCAGTATGCTCCATTCCTAAAAATAAGTTAGTACGATAAATTTGGGCTTCACTGGAGAGTATCCAGTGGAGACTGTCCCTGACAATGATGCAAACTGTGGCATTGAAATATCTCAAAAATTTTCATTTTTATATTTATAAAGTTGTTTGTTGAAAAAATGATATAAGCATAAACCCGTCTTTTTAAAAAGCTGAGTATAGAAAAAAATACTTGTTTAGGGATAACAGACCCTGAATTTTTAATACAACCAACAACGCGGGACACTACACCCAATCATAGCCCCGGATCGCAGAATAGGCCTTTTTTATTGGCAAGATTTGAAAAGGATCATCCAATCAAAAGCTCACATTCCACATTTTCAAATATTCAGGATCTGTCCTCTAGGGGGGTAGATAGTAATTCACCGAAAAATTGGAAATTTCGATTTTTCAAATATAAAGACAATTTCAACTTAAAAATCGTCTTGGCCTTCTTTTTCAGAGGTGAATTGCATCGTAAAACCCAATATTTCATGTTTTTATGTCGAAGATTTATAGTTGAGGCTAAAAAAATAGAAATACAATTTCGCAAATAGCGTCCTCTTTATATAAAATATTAAAAAATGTCACTCCATTTTACAAATTACAATTATAGTTCTGTCACCACAATAAAATTGCCATGTTAGAATCTACCACGATTGAAACCTATACTAGACATAATTTTCACAAAAGCAAGTTTGTACTATCTTTAACAAAGTAATGAATTGTGTTGATCTTTGTCCGTGCTTATCTATAACTAGGTGGTCAACCGCATATTTACACGCACGAATTAAGAAGACCTGAATCGCCAGGAGTCGCAGTGTCTTTCAACATAAACTGCTAATGTACACACTAAAAACATGCATTTTATCTACAATTTGAACGTTAGATCCAGACAAACTTAAACCGCAAAACGAAAAACTGCGACGAACTCGAGAGAAATTATTTATGTTCACAGGCGACTTCACAATTCTAAAAACCAACCTTGTATTTAATGTTTTTCAACGGAAAATTTGAAGGTTTTACATATCACACTAACATAAGCCTGACTCAACAAACAGTCTAATCACATCAAAACAAACTTGATTGTAGTTGTCAAGTAAAAAAAAAGTTTTAGCTATCACTTGAAAAACGGCTGTTATTTTGGCAAAATTTTCTGAGAGCCCGGTTTTTGCCAAATTACTTTTGTTTCTCTTTTTTTGAAGTGAGTCAAACCTTTCGTTCTGAAAAATATTTCTGTTTTCACTCATTTGTCTTTATATTTGAAAAGTTGAAATTTTCAGTTTTTCGACAAAATTTTCAAACAATATTGATTAAACCAAATTTTGAAAATTATGGATAAGAGAAAATTCAAAAATAACGAAAATTTTTAACTTTCTTGTTGTTACTTGGGTTGTTTTGCTAAATTTACATAACAACCTTGATGTTAATAATCCAACAATTTGTTATACTAGTAAATGCTGAAAAATAATAGTTACCTGAGACAAAATTATAAAATACAAAAATCAATCGCAGCGCGCCCGTCATTCTCAATGTGCGTGAATAATTATGGGAAAAATATTCTTCCGGCTAAAAACTTCCTCGACTAATCGCTGGAATTAACTTTCAGATGTCAGTTGTAGTAATTTACCAAAATCCCGATGACAAACTTAAATGTAAATCACTACTTTATTGATGTAAATCATGTAGGTCATTTAGCTTGGACCCGGTTTTTTTCAAAATTTGGCGTTTAATTATTAACATGTACTGACTTCAAGTTTGGTCGCTTATCTGGAAATTAAAGGCCAAATTGAAAAATTTAACGTTTCTTATAAAAATAGTTGCACTCAGTATTTTTAACAAGCTTTGGAATATGATATTGAAACCCTATAAAGTTCACGAGTTCATCAATGTACAATTAGTTTATTGATCAAGAGGTCTCCTGGAATATTTAAGCTAGATTTTCAGTCATCAGTTTCACCCCAGCATTTTTCGTAGTCATGGAAGAAATCGTTTTCTTATCTACAGAAGCACTCTGGAATATATTATTTTCCCAACCAAAGTGCATTTGAAAATTGAGACTAACCCATAAAAAATCATTCAGACAACAATAGTGGGATCGAACACGCGCTTGAGCCTATAGGGTTAGTCTCATTTTCAAGATGCACTTCGGTTGGGAAAAGGATATTTCGTTTGAGAGCCTCTGAATTAAATAAGCTTGTTTTTTTTATTTTCGGTTAACCATTAGGTAAGATTTTCAAACAATCTGGGAAACAAGAGATGCTCAAGCATCTCTTGTTTCCCAGATTTTTTAACATCTTGGGGCTGCCTCGAATATAGATCTCCGCTCCAATTGCAGACTGAAGCCTGGTTTATCTTTTACTTAACTGCCATCTGCACGCGATGATCAATAACCTACCTGCACTTGAGTGTTTTAAAACACACGATGAGTATGTTATCTCGAAAAATGGCAGATTCCAGAATATAAAATTAACTTGATTGTGTCGGATAACAAAAACAATGACAAAAACATTTTCAATTCGAAAACTACCCCATAACTTATGGCCCATCAGCATATTCATAAAATCAAATTTGGTGCCAGTCACGATATGGAATAAATTGCTTTTTGCACCACCAGTTGGTGCCGAGTGTCAAAATAAATAATGTTAAAACATTCCTCTCCGAAAGTTACCCTTATGAATACAGCAAAGTTTTGCTGTCTAACCGACCGCATAAAAAAAACGCGGTAAACGAGAAAACTCAGGCTGTATACTTGTAGATCCTAATCTTGTTCCAGTGCTTTTAACTGCAGAAAACAAAAAATGGAATCCAAATAATGCATTTCCGGTCTAGTGAGCAATTTCTTAAACTCACCAAAATTCTTCAAATTAAAAATAAGGAGAACTTTCGGGTATCTGTTCCGATATTCCGGTGGCAAAAATGATACTCTCCCAAAATATTTTTCGTCTCGGCTGACAGTTATATATTATAATATATCTTGTATGGAATTAATATGTTAAATTTCGGAACAAGTAAAATTTTTCTTGGGTGTGTATAATTTATTGCGCTATTTCGTGTACGGCGAGTGCCGAGTGAGGTGGCGCGCAATGGCAAGATAGAGGGGAAGGTGATCACGTAAGCCGCCCCCTTCCATCTCTTCAAATCATAAAAACAACCCGAAAAAAAAGTTCCCTATTCTGAACAGGCTTTGTCTCGTTTCTAAAATTACAGTATCTTAAAAACAAACTCTTTAAAATAACTCTGTTCAGCATAAATTTTGCTGTCCACTAGGCTGTCGTCTAATGAAACTTTCATAAGCGAAAATAAAAAATTATTTTTTATCAAAAATGTGCGCTGGGCATTGAACCTTTTTTCGGCAGAAATCTAGTAGTTTTCTGTTAATGTTAAGGGGATGGTGGTTCATAATTTGACATATTCAAGGTGATCATGCGCAAAATAAGATAACATCTTAGTAGTTCTGTACATACAAGATTGTAGATCCCACCTTGATCTCAAAAATAAGCATGACGAAAAATATTTTTTTGCCCTTACACTCCTTGGATCATGTCTGTAACACCGCACAATTTCCATTTTTCAAAACCTATCTCGTCCCTGGTTTTTAATTAAAAGCTTTGATAATCACCACAGACATAGGAACTTAGTAAACTTAAAGTTTCTTGGAACTGATTTTTCTCAATTTTGTCACACATTTCCTAGAATCTCTGAAAACCGCTGATTTTAACCATTTTCGTCTTTGTAAACCTATCTTCTCCCAGGTTTTATTTTTTTTGGATTTTTATAACTTTGAAAGTAAGATTATAAAACGTCTAACAATTTTTAAGAATTTAATTTTTGATTACGGTGCTTAAACCCTAGAATTTGGCACTTTAGAAGACCGGAAGTGAATTTTTTGGTCGGTTGAAATCAAAAGCGGGCTCAATTTGATGCTCTTCTTTCACTGTCTTCAAAACTGTCAATTATATTACAAAATTTAAATATTAATAATATTAACTACTAGTTTCGCTTTATTGCGTTGTTTTTTTAAAATACAGTAAAGAAATAAAACTTCAGAAACTTGAATTTGTCAAAATCTAGAGAATTTCTGCGCACAATTTTTTGAGTAGATAAAAAAGGTTTAAATTGTCTGAATTATATATCAAATACTAAATAACGAAGTCCTTATGATAAAAATTATAGATAATTTATGTGATACCGTTTCGCAGAAATTTTTGAAATATTTTTTAAATAAGACGTTCTGAAAATACTGCGAACGACCTCAAATACATATGAGTAAATCATTTTTCAAAGAAACTTAGTTTATTAACAAGCCAAATAGTTAGCCAATTTAAAAATATTTTTTAATACCCGCTGAGCGCTCAGTGCTCTTTCCTAATCCAACGGGACAAACTATTCCGATTACGGAGAAAAGTCAATCTCATTGAATTTTGAAAGACTGAACTTCTATGAATTATCACAACTTTTAAATACCCTTTCGGTGAAAATAAGTAAGCTTATTATCAATTAAATGAAATGTGAGTTCAAGTTATGGACTTATCAAGCTTGTCTGGAAAAATCCGTAAAGAAATTGGGATACTTCATTAACCCCCACCTGCACCGTTCTGTTTTAAAACACAGAGACTAAAAATATTTTGGGAAAGTATCATTTTGGCCACCGGATTATCGGAACAGACCTCCGAAAGTTCCCCTTATTTTTAATTTCAGAAAATTTAAAAGGTTAGTTCAAACTAATTACAAATTGTAATACAGGGGGGTGCGGCGTATAGTTAGAAAGTTCGTCGGCCCAAACCCGCGGACTAATACGCGTAATCCGGCTTACGCGTACTTTCTAACTATACGCGTACTTCAGGGAAAATGTGCTCTGATTGGTCAATTTGTACAATATCTAGAGTTAAAAATTGCGTTAAAATATGCTAGTGTACTCTTGATTTCATCGAAAAAATGAATAAAGTTAATTTAAAAAAAACATGAATTCAAAGAAGGTTTCAAAGAAAAAAATAAGACCACTGCTAAAAACTATCATTTATCAGTCGAATGAGAAATTTAAAGGTTCTTGAAATCCGCAAGAAAGTCTACGAAAAAATCCTGAATGCTACCTTGGTGGAATATCATAACAGCATTTTTTTTCTTGAAACTCAGCGATTATAACAAACTACGACGCTTGCAAGAATAATTGATACAATGAAAAAAAAATATTATTGCTTCTAGGAAAGGTATAACGCCGAAATAAATACTTCAGATTAATTACTATATTAATTACTAGCCACCTTCTCAAGCGTCTGACAGTTTCACTCAAACGTCATTGACAAAAATCTACAAATAATACAGTTCTTAAACGTAATTTTTAACGCCTAGAGCCTATCAGTAATAAGTTAGCGTGTTCACATTGTGAACTACGGAACCGTTAAGTGAGACTTTTGTGATTTTTCTAGGAACGTTTAAAAAAAAGCCCTATCTTTTTCCTATAACTATACGCCGCACGCCAGGAACGAATACAATTTATTTTTCAAAGCGTAGGTTTGCGCGGAAGGTTACGTTAGGTTTTATCTTGGGTTCCAAACTATACGCGTTAACTATACGCCGCACCCCCCTTGTACTTGCATTTAATAGTCTCAATGAATACGGTCACGTGGTATGACTGCGTCCTTGGAACTTCATTAATTTTTTGCATCCCGACATTGGTAGTGTTGGGAGATAACAATAAATATTTGTCAATATCCTAAGGACGCAACTCATACCTGTGACTGTATTCTTATTTTTTGAGCGTTATTTATCGTGATCTAATCTATCGGTGACCTGTAAGCTGAACATAAGGTATAAATATCTTACACTAACGTAAATAAAAATAAAATAGAGGGTTTGTTTTGGCACATTGAACTAAAAATTAATTATTTCCATTAATTAAATGAGGTTATTAATACGAATAACTAACCTTGGCATCAATGATAATTCTATACCCGGGTCAGCTGGACTATATTTTTCGACATTTCGCGCTATCTCGATCACATCATACATTGGTTCAATTTCGATTTCAGCATCAGAATCATTTTCAAGTACACTTCGCTCCTCGCTGAATGGGTTTAAAAGGGGTGTTTTCGACAGATATTTTCGGATAACAGCCAGTGCATCTACAGAGGCTTCAAAGAAACGGCTTTTTTCCAAAATTTCCGCGTAATTTGGAATCTTTTTCGATCACATGGAAAAACAATTCGTCAACTAAATCAACCACTCTCATTGTTAAATGCACCTCGTCCATCTGACCCCACAATGGCTTTTCAACCAACCAATCATTCGTCATTGTTTTAAACTGGGTAAAACAAAATTTTAAAGTTTATTTAAAGTTACATAACGCTGATAATAATAATTTTCTCTTGAACGCAATCTGCTTTTACTATAATCTCATATATTTGCAAATCAAAAATTTCAGTCCTTATACGCAAATAATTTACAAAGAAAATTTTCTTTTCAGAATTTTTTTTCTGGCCACAAATACATTTCTTGTTATTTTTTCTCACATTTTTTCTCGAAAATCTCAATAAAAATTATATAATTCAAATTTAGTCGTTACGATATACTGAACAAATGATTAACGTTTGTCTTTTGTGAACAAACACACATTGCCCTTTTTTTTCAAACCTAAGATCTTAAATAAGAGTATAAATTCTTACTTTTGCATGAACTTAATAAATAAGTTTCGCTTTTTGGTCGAAAAAAATTCGTCAAAAAGAGCCTCTAAACAGCAAACATAGTCCTTCATGATGTTTTTTAAATTCTCCGGAATCAGTAACTTTCACTGGCCTACTATTTTTATAAACTCAAATCTAAATTAAGGTTTAAAAACTAATTTCTCATAGTCTGACATAATCGACAATGCCTCGTCGACGGCCAACACCTCCTCGCTTAGCACCTTTTCGTCAGTAACTTGCCTAAAACTCGCAGGACCAAAGGTTAGTCCTCCTGGGCAGATTATGTCAATAATTTCTCGGGGAATTTTCATATGTTCGGGAACCGCACAATCCTCATAATGTGAAGATACCTCGTCGTCATCGATATCTGTACAAATTTCATCGGACGCTAACTCAGAATCGAGACTAACTGAACTTTCAACGTCAAAGTCAAGTTCATCTAGTAACTTCTTGGCTCTCAGGTCCTCGGCGATAACTAGTCTCAGTTCCAAATATTCTGATTCAACCCGTCGCATCTGAAATCACTGATTAATATATTTGAAATAATATATTTTTATATAAATTTTACATTAAAATAATGATCTATTTCAGAGCTTTAATTAATAACTACCAATTACGAATACACTGTTATAATTTCTATTGTAGGACGACGATTTTCGCCTCTCGGGTGGGTCTGTGTCGCTTTCGGGCCTGGCGTGAAAACGGCCAAAAATCAGCTGATCGAAAAATGTCCTTATGAGGGTCCCCGCCTTAATTAGCTATATTTTCTGAAGTTATTTTTTTTCTTTTCTCACATTAACGTTACGATAGAAAACAAAAATATAACCTTGTCGGCTCACACCGAAAACGGTCTCGAAACGCATAATGGGTCAAAATTCTAGAATGACATTCGAAATGTGAAAAATTTTTGTGGGCGATCAAACTCATACTAACTTAATTCGTAGGCAGTTTTGGCTAGTTTTTGCGACGGAGCTAACTATCGCGGCGTGGTTTCGCCTCTCGGGCGTGGTTTTTTCTTATAATCGGTATAGATGTGTTTTTCTCTGGTAAATTTTATGTATTGTAATAAAAAATATAACTTAAGCAATGCATTTATCGAGTGCTCACCTCCAAATTAGCAATTACCAGCTTCAACGTTTCGCTTCTCCCAGTTGACTTTAATTTTGCCTTAGTCACCTCAGCTATACATTTGTCAAGCTCAATCTCCAGGTTTATCAATCTATCATTTAGCGTCACAATCATTGGTCACTTAATAATGAGTCATAAAAACTATATTAATAATGATGAGTAATATTCTTATACTCATAAGGTCATAACTTATTATTCCCATAATAACTACACAGTTACCAATGATTATAACTTGTAGATTTTTAGAATAAAATAACACTTATCTTAAAACATGCTTAATATAGTGAAAAATAAAGTATTTTACCAAAATAATACTAGAAAAAATATAAAAACTACGTATAAAATATTTTGTAACAATTTAAGTTACAACGAAATAAACATAATTAATTGTCCCATTGTTTACATGTAATATATAATTAGATTGTTTTGTTAACGTGCGTTTTTTGTACTTATATAAGAAAATTAAGGAGGTGGTAATTATAACCGGTAGTCGCCTAATAATTTTTGTTCTAGCCAAATACTCACCGTTATTTATCTAGTATTCCAAAAATTAAAAGATGTAATAATTAATATATCTGTAACTTACATCTTCTTTTCTGCGCATCTCTTGCACTTCAAAGTCAAAATGAAAATAACAGACTACCGGTTTTTAATTTATTTTACCAAAATTTCTGAGTTCTAGAACATTCGTGATCAAACACACAAAATCTTGAAAACAACTACTCTCGTTGTCCGGAGTATTGTTTTTAACCATCAGAAATTACAGCCTATTTATTCCTGGTAGCCTACTTTTAGTGATTATTTTCGTATCTTCAAAGCTTTATAATAAGCCAAGATTGATATAATTATTGAGTAATTTGCTTACGATGGTTCAAATACAGGGCTTGTCTTCAGTTTTATACTACAACATTGTATATTTACGCTAGTCACCTCGCATATTTTTTGTTAAAATAAATGAAAAAACTATTTTTTAGCTTTTTTTCTGAATTGTAGGCGGTTAACCGGTGCGTAAAAAGTAATCAAACATACATAGTATTGTATATTTTGTTACTAAGGTAATACTCTTAAACACATTTAATAAAATGTTTTTTTTCGGAAAATCATAGGATAAGTTTATTTTTTCAAAAAAACTAATAGCATTTCTTTTTCACTTATTATCTCACAATAACCTAAGTGTTGAGAAAAGTGAAATAATTCCTAGCTTTATTACCTAACGCCTGTAATTTTCTCCATGAAACAGCTATAGGAAAGCTACAATCATTTCCATGTTATTCGCGCACAATTGAATCTTCCCGACGCCCCGATTTGCTATGCTAGAAGTTGGCCGTTAAAAGTTGAAAGCACACTCAAACGGAACAAAAGATGAAGAAAATTGCAGATTAGTGGTTCAATGTTTGAAAGATTTACAGTCCGAATACATCAAATTTAGATTTCATTACGAAGCCTTCCTAACGGAAACTACTGCAATTTTCTGATTTTTTTATTATCTCAAATTTGTTCAGTTCAAAAACAGGTATTATATAATCCTGCTGTTCAAATTTTCACCTTCAAATCTCTGCAATTAAGAGTTTATTCAAAAATGAAAAAAAAAATTCAATCTGTGAATAAATACAAACAAAACACCACACTCGCGGCATTTCTATCGAAATAAGCAGGAAACAATTAGCGTGGGTAAAAATAGGGCTAACCCAGTCCAACGGTTCCCTTTTGAAGTTTGTTTTTGGTGCAAAATAACTTTTGAAAACCAGGTCCTTGTTATCAAAATGAATGAAACCATAACTTTTCTTGTCAAATACAGTGGTGAGACCAATGGGCAACAGTGACCAATGGGCAACAGTGAGACCAATGGGCAACACTTTTTCGCAGATTTGATTATTTCAGACCTATGAGACCAATGGGCAACACTCTGAAATTTTTGATATTTTCTATGGCACATTTTTTCGATTTGCCATAATTTTGATAAATTATAATAAATTAATACAGCGCGGTGCGGGTATACTGAGAAGTTTGTCGCCAAAAACCCTAACTATACGCGTAATTCTAACTATACGCGTACTTTCTAACTATACGCGTAATTTTGGAAAATGTGCTCTGATTGCTCAATTTGGAAATATGTATAGTTTAAAAATTGCGTAAAATATGGTCAGAGTAAGAATTTTTGGTGATTTCAAAGTTAATTTTTCGTTAACAAGTCTTCTAGGATGTATAAAATTTATTTTATTGAAAAAAATGAAATAAAGTTAGTTTAAAATAAACATTGAATTTTGAAAAAGATTTATCCGAAAATCGTTAAATGTCAAGGAAACAATGAAGATTATGAAAAAAAATATGCTCACAGTAAATCACTCTCAGAAAACTAAATATTTTTATCTGAATAACTATTAGCCCATTTCAAGCTAGCCGACATTGTATGCGAGACTTGAAAAACATGTCTTTTAAACTCCTTGAAATACCGGACACTTCATTGGTCAATCTGAACACTTTTTTTAAAAAAGTGCATTTTTTATGTCGCGCCCGACTGGAGAATTTTGGTATGAAAATTCTGGTTTAAAAGTCTTTTCTTTTGCCTAGGAACTTTGAAAAAAAAGGCCATCTTTTGCCTATAAACTATACGCCACACGCCAGAACAGAATAATCTTATTTTCCCAATGCGTAGGTTTTTGCGAGGGTTACGTAGGTTTTTGCGTGGAATCTAACTTTACGCGTATAAGCTATACGCGCCGCCGCACCCCGCTGTATATATTTTTAAAAATTTCCAACAATATGATTGTTAATTTTATAATCCGAACAAACTGTCGAAAAACTGTGTTAAAGTTTCAGAAAAATACATGTATCAAATTAAAAAAATCGGAGCTAGTGAAGACACAATGGCCAACACCGTCGTGTGAGACCATGGGCAACCAGTGAGAGACCAATGGCAACACTTTTTCGAAAAGCTCGTGTGTTGCCCATTGGTCTAACCCACTGTATCTTGATTGTTAATTGGAAACTCATTATTTTGAGAAAAGTTCACTGCACCGTGGTGCTAAATGTGGCCGACTTAAAATAAGAATAAACTTGAATCATATTAAACCCAGCAAATTTAGGAGAACGACAGATTATTTGAATTTTAATTATAAAAAGGTTAAAAAAACAGATTTTTGATGCGGAATAATTATGAAACGTCATCGACCAACGACAAAAACCGTATATCAGCGTTAAAGTATGTTTTTACAGCACATAAACATGATATAGTATATAAACAACATAATGACGAATGTTGACGATCCAACAACTATGATTTACATAATTACGTTTTCAATTTTATTTTGGAAATAAAATTGTGCTAAAAATAAATTAATAAGAAAGAAAATATTTAAGTATATATTCAGCTCAGTTTTTGAAACAAGCTCATATTATTCTGAGAGTTCACAAATATTATACGAATGTTTTTCAATTATTTTTTGATTGAACTTGTTTTTGCAGGCCGACGAAAAGAAGGAGCGTTTCAAAATTTTGGTATTGTACTTTAATTATTAGTTTGTACTTAAAAAGGAGCGTAGTGAAAAAGGGGTTTTGAAATTTCATTTTTTGAAAAAGTACAGATTTCGTCCGCTTTGAGCAGAGAGCGGTTGAATACACTGATAAGGACATTAACGTTATTAAATATATTTACAATTTGTTTAATATGCACTGTCAGTATCCATCTAAAAGACTCAATATATCCCTTATTCACACTTTTGTTGATATCCCGGCCATACTACTTAAAAAAATAATACGTTTCCTAATCAGGGCCGGGATATTAACACAAGTGTGAATATGTGATATTCATCGCAGTTTTTTCGACGCGAAATCATGCCTGTGCAATTTTATTAATTGATCAGTTAAAAATTTGAATATATTCACATTTTTATCAAAGACACCATTTCGGTGCATTGCATAGACAAATTGTAGGTGACAAATACAGATAGTTTGGGACATTTTGCAGGGAAATTTTTTTGGTTCAAATGCTGTTCATTCAACCAAAGAAAATCAAACTAATATTTTTTTTCATTTGTTGAAAAAAACCCTATCACTATAGACTATAGTCTATAGTACAGATAACTGTACAGATGAACAAATTTTTTGGTCAATCTGAACATGTTTTTAAAAAAGTGCATTTTTCATTGTCGCGCCGACTGGAGAATTTTGGTCTGAAAATCTGGTTTAAAACGTCTATCTTTTGCCTAGGAACGTTTGAAAAAAGGCCTATCTTTTATTTTCCAAATGCGTAGGTTTTTGTGGAGGCTTACGTAGGTTTTTGCGTGGAATCTAACTATACGCGTATAACTATACGCCGCGGCCGCACCCCGCTGTATATATTTAAAAAAAAATTTACAATATGATTGTTAAATTTTATAATCTAGAACAAACTATCGAAAAACTGTGTTTAAGTTTTCAGAAAATACATGTATCAAATTAAAAAATCGGACTAGTGAGACCAATGGGCAACACCCTTCGTGTGAGACCAATGGGCAACAGTGAGACCAATGGGCAACACTTTTTCGAAAAGCTCGTGTGTTTTCAAAAAAAAATTATTTTTAATTTATTTCAATATCGTTTTCAAAATTGATCATGAATTTGAAATTTACTCATATTTTCAATGATGCTTTGACAGATACAACTTTGGTTTATGGATTTCTTTCCTCAGTCTGATCCCTGAACTTGAATCCTGAGATCAGCAAGTTCCTGTTAAATTGAATAAATCGTTTTCGAAAGTGGCTTATACCAAATATATCCCTTTATCATTTTTTGGTTAGAATGCGTAGCCACAACGTTAAAAGGAGTAGTCGCTACGCATTCTAACCAAAAAGTGATAAAGGAATATCCCTGAACTTTCGAATTAAAATATATTCTTAGCACTGCCACTACCATTAGATAGAGATGCTGATTTTGCAAAAATTTGGATTCCGAACAATGATTGTCCTTCTGGTTGTTGGCGAAGTAACAGTGGTCAATGTAGATTGCGAAATGGTCAGGAGTGCCTGCGGGTTAGTTGTGCATCCACTTTTATCGAAGTAACTTTCTCATCAAAATTATTTGATTTGAAAAACGGAACTACTCCATGGGGACCTGACAAGGAAACAATAACAAAAATTTAATTTTATGTATCTAAAGATGTGAATATTGAGGTGAAGGGGTTGGTGGTCAAGAATTTAGTGAAAATCGGGGTTTCATTAGCGGATTGGTGCGATATTACGGCAGGGGGTTTTTAACAGACACAGCATGATTTAATAACAAAAACATTTTTTAACAGACACAGCATTTTAAACAAAACATTTTCTGACAAAAAAAATATTTGAACAGAAAAATAATATTTTAACAAAAAAATAATTTTTTAACAAAAAAATAATTTTTTAACAAAAAAACATATCTTAACAAAATAAAATTTTGAACTTTTTAAACGTTTTTGCGTTTATTTTTGTTACAGTTTAATAATAAATGATGAGAAAGACGCGCAAACATGGTATAGTCCCAGAAAAATGAACATTGAAAGAATTGCGGCTTAAGGGGGTGGGTGTCGGTTTTTTTGAGCCCTTTATAGAATTAATTTAT
>SCLH01000830.1:142061-161415 GCA_004367855.1 Oikopleura vanhoeffeni
AAAAAAACCGTTTAGTGCTCTAGAATAGACTCACCACCTGGTGGTGTGATGTAACAAGGTTGACTTTGAGATTTGTAATCCTTAGACGAAGGCTAGATCTACAAACGAGTATCCTAAGATTTTTTATAAATGCCCTAGATTTGATCTGAGGCGTGATTGAAAGGTACCAAAAAGCGACACCCACCCCTTAAATATTTATCAAGCAGAATTACGTTAGCAAACACAACAGATTATTGTGTACACTCATGGCATGACAAAACTTTTGTCGGAAAATAGTATGGTTAAAATCAATGTGGTCGTTTGTTCCTGCGAAACACAACCATATTATCGAACCCTAACCCTAGTCTTTCCCAACAAACAGTCTTGCATTGTTTTTCACCATGTACACTAGACACGATTGTACCTAACCCTGAATCTAATTCTTTAAAGTTTAAACAAACAGAAATATTTTGTCTTCATCGAAAATTATGGTGTACACTTTGGGCATGGCAAAATTTTTTGCCGTAAAAAACAAGGTTAGGTGCAAAAAGAATAGGGTTCCTGCGGAACCCTACTATTCTCACCCCCAGTGTTCTAAAACGGGATGAGTTTTCAATCCCGATCCCGCCCGGTCCCGACTCATAATTTTTTTTTCAATCCGGATTCCGCCTGGTCCCGACTCAAAAATTTTTTCAATCCCGATCCCGCCCGATCCCGAGGTCGGGATATCCCGATCCCGACTCGGGATCCCGAATAATCCCGTTTTTTTAACAAAATATATGTTCTGTTATTATAGAAGCCCAAGGGGTGGTTAACATTGAATCGGTCCTTATTTTTAGAATTTCCGCAAATTGCCTGTAAATCGACAAAAAGTGCGCGAAATCGACAATTTTCAATATGAAACTGTGAATTAGAGAATTTAATTACCACCAAAAGTTTCCTTGGGTACGGTTTGCTGAAAATAATATTAGCAACTATGCTCTGATTTCGAACAGAAACGGTGCTAGAAATCAAAAAATAATTTTGATGAAAAACTTTAATTTGTTTCTAGAATCCGCTGTGTTCAAAATTTTACTATAGTTGCTAATATTGTTTTCTGCAAACCGTACCCAAGAAAATTTTTGGTGTCACTCAAATTTTCTAATTCTCACTTTCATATTCAAAATTGTCGATTTCCGCACTTTTTTGTCGATTTACAGCCAATCAGGCGAAAATTCTTCTACCAAAACGTCGGAAAAACACCCTTTTTCGGCACATTCAAGCGTGTCCACCAGTAGATTTTCGGCCAAAATTAATCATCCGGGGTTGATTTTCCACATTTAATGTGCAAAATTTTGTGGTGCGTATTTTGATACAAAATAATATTAAGGGAGTGGGCGTCGATATTTCAACTTTAAATATACAATTGTCGTTTTTTTTAGTTATGCCTGAATTGTAGCATTAAATAGATTGAAAAACTAGACATAGGATGAAGTTGTATGATAGGCTATCATTGATAGCTCATTCGAGAGCTGGTACTGAAAACTAAATTTTTTTCTCAAGTCTGGTCCAGTACCTTTAACCGGTTACCGGTAATAACTGGTTTAAACAAAGAATTATCGGCAACCGGAAAACTAAAAGACATACAAACCTGATCTTAGTTCGAGAAGACTTGAAAATTTGCTTGGGCCAAATTTTGAAATATGACCCCATTTGGGGTCAAATTACCAAATTACAAAATGACGCATTTGGGGTCATGTTACATATCAAATGAAATGAAATTTTAAGAGGACGATTCGAGTCGTAAAAAATATTTTTCCAGAAAATGGTAATATGACCCCACAAAACAAGAAACACACGATTAATGCTTAGTTCTTGAGATGGCAAGAACTGTAACTCCCGTTTGAATTAACCCCCAGGTTCCGCGTCTTAAAAGTTACCATTGTTTGTTTAAGTGTCCGGAACAGTTTTTATGAACGTCATCTAAAGTGACCCAAGATATATACTTACACAAGGTCACATAAAACTGATACCGAGACTTCAAAAGTTGTATGGTGCCGTAATTATTCTCGCATCCAAGGTTGGCCCAATCGACAATTTTAGGGATAAACCCGGATTCTCGAAGCCTGCTAATACCATTCTCCACGCCACGCAGAGAATTTGAATCTGCTGAATACGCGTGTACGGTAAAAAGAACACCTTTAGAATATGACAGATTCCGGAGTTTTTATCGGAAAAACTCCGCTAATTGTTTTATATAGCACGGGTGCCGGCAGTATAGTATATAGACGCGTATCAGGTGGAACCGAGGATAAAACTATGGGGCGTAACCGTCCGAAAACCTACGGCTTTTGAAAAATAAATTTTGAATTCGTTCCTTGCGTGCGGCGTATAGTTTATAGAAAAATATAGGGCGCTTTCAAACGTTTCCTAGGCAAAAGATGATGGCGTTTTTAGCTAAAAATATAAAATATCCATTTTTTTATCGAGATCAAAAGCCGATCATACAGAGTTTGTGTTCCGGACATTTGATGTTCTGATTATTAAGTTACACAGTTTTATCTGCTTAATAAGCTGCACATAATGTTTTCATTCAAGTAAGTTCCCGAAGCATTCATCCTCAAAGCCGCATTCTTTTACGATACTTATTGATTTCTTTGGTTTGAAAAATAAAATTTGAGACGATCTCTGGAAATAATTTCTGCCACAACTTGAGTGCATGCACAACCTCACAATCCACACCATTGTCTGTAGTGGTGTATTAATGGCAGAATCTAACTTTCCATGTCTGGTCGATTTTTTTCATTTTTTCGATGAACATCAAATTTATACTACACTAGGTATAATTCTAGTCATAGAATGTACTGTGAACATTACGCCTTAAGCGGGTTTTATCTGCATGAACCTTGGTGTAGTTTTGCAGTAATTTCACCGGAAAAGTCAAATCAAGAGTCTATACCCTCTTAAGCGGGATTGTGGTGCAGCTAGTTATGTGCTTCCGACCACCGGTCTCAATTCGGATTTTTCCTTGTAGCCGACCATTGCCAGCAACACGAGAATTGATGGCAATTAAAAAACAGGTGTCATTACATCGAATGAACTATTCAGATGATATGCACGGTATTGCTTGAAAAAATTAATTTGATTTTAATGTACAATTATAGACATACTGGATATCCAAATCACGAATGAAATGCGACAAGGGCGTCGAGCGAAAAAGTATTCACATGAGGAATGAAAGTATTGACATCAAATATTCTTGTATTGGTTAAGAGTTTGCCCCTTTCAATATTTCAATTTTCATCCAAATCACATAGTAATATGATGCGGCGCAATCCCTAGAATCAGGGCATAGAAAATGAGGTGATTGCGAGAAAATATAAAAAATAAATTATTAAAATTTGTTGGTTGGAAATGCAGAGTATAATAAGATAATGGAGAAGAAATTGTACTGAAAAAGCAGAAAAAGAACATGCGCCATGTGCCTGTCCGTGGAGGTAGACCTTGTTTTGTTTTTTGGTAAAGATCTATCTTCATTTGCCTATATTTCAACTATAGCAAAGCGGAATTTCAAAAATGAATTCTTCGGGCGAATTACAGATGAAATTTATAAACATTGCATTTGGTTGATTGTAGAAACTTATTTTTTTTGATCAATAAGTTGCGAGCATTATATTTTGGCCATACGTGGATATGACGGTAGTAGCTTCAATAAAAGCATCCCAGCATTAGGTTTAATGCATTAAAAGGGATGTGATTAATAGATTTTCGTGAGAGAGATGTCGGATCAGTTTTTGACTCTCAATTACGGACTGACAATGATACGCAATTGGAAACATAAGACTGTCACGGTCAATCTCACGAAAGATATTGAGTGTTAAAACACGGCCTATCTTTCCCCACACATTACTGGAGGAGCACCCACAATACCGCTTGAAAGGGGTGGGGTGGTCGGTTTTTTTGAGCCCTTTAGAGGGATAATTTATATAATAAATATATCGGTTATGAGCTAAATTGACCCATAGTGAAATCTGTCCTGGTGGCAATTATTTTTTGTCAAACATCCTAGAACAAAATCTAGAATTGTTCAAAATTCGAATATTTATTTGCTTTAACGCGCATACAAAACGGATGCTAAGCCATCATTGAGTAGTGAAACAATCTTTTTTATTGTGAATATGAACCGCCCGAAAACACTTGCATGACATTAAATCTATGAAATGTCTAACATCGAATCTAGAAATTTCAATTAGTTTTTAGCCAAATGTTGAAACCAAATAATACTCGAATTGACGCTGATTGGTTAAGAAATTTTGATTAGCTGTGAGCGCAACTGTCCTTGATCAGTGAAATCTCAACTTAATTTTGGTGGTTATCTTTCCGATCAGACGGACTTTGTGTTCGACTTGTCATCCGTGTTGCTCATAGTCATATTTTCTATAGAATTTTAGGTGAAAAGAGAGAATCTAGAACAGCCTAAACAGACGCCACCCCTTAAGATGTGGGGGGACCACGATAATTTGAGATTTAGTCAGAAATTTTCTGATTGTGTCCATTTTGTAGAAATTCCAACGAGGTTGGTTTAAAGCTTAGGTTTGTTTTCTGAATCTTGAATTTCTTGTTAAAAAAAAGTTTGAGATTTTTGAAAATTTGAAGGTGAAAGGTACCAAATGTGTCGATCTAGAATTTATTTGTCAACCTTTAAAAGTTGCCGAATGTAGACAGCTTATGGTCTGGGAGGAAAGCTAGATTTGAATTTGCGATTCATATCGTATTCCATGCAAAATCTGGAGTTATACCGAGCGAATTGGAGTGCAATATAACTCACAGAAAGTAATGTTAGTTTTTTGGAGACCTACATATGTTCGACACGCCGTTTGAAAAAATCAATAAAAATTTAGTTTTTCTCTTTATGTCGACTTTCAGAAATATTGATGACAGAATATTCCATGCTAAATCACGTCCAAAATTATTTATTATCTTGTGCTTGAATTCTCAAAAAATCAGGCAGAATCACCCAACCATATTTAATTTTGGGTACGTATTAAATCTCCGCAATGTCAACTAATGGAATTTTTTTCGACTAATTTGATGACGTAAACTATGTAGAAAAAAGATAATGGGGTACAATTCAGTTGAGGTTAGTAGCAGATAGCTTGAAAACACAACTAACATATACAAAGTCTGGAAAATTATCTTTTCAAAAAAATAGTAAATAATAAAATTAAACAGCTTTTAACAAACCAACCTGGTGAGCTTAAACTAGAATGTGTGACTTAATTTGAATAAAGCATAACCGTATGTTGAGCACGTTATCGCGCATTTCGTGCGCCAGATTTGAGTTAAAACTTATCAAAAGAACGCAGACTGGTTTGTGTAATAATTAAATGAGAAAAATTCAAATTAATAAATTGTTTATTTTTAAGGTATTACGTACACATTGTGATCGCAATTGACGGCCAACTAGAGCGTAACGCGTTTAGCGCCGAAAAATACTTGTCCGTGTAGAGAGACAGACCCAGTCGAAAAAACTCAGATTGGACAATTGTTCCAAAAAAAAATACAAGGTGAGAAAACGCGACTGCAGAATTTTCAGGATGTCGTTTTTGTTCGATTTATCATTTCTAACTATTTCGCAACAAACGTGATTTGAAAATGGATTATCAGAAATTGATAAGCTCATCAAGACTATTAGTTTTTACACAATATATATTATATGTCCTTTATTTTTAAATCTCACAAACAACAAGAAAAATATAATATTCGATAAATACCTCGAATGGAAACCTGCGTCACAAAATCAAACCATCAGTAAAAAACAATAACATCAGGCTCGAGTCATCAAACTCAGATTTTTAATAGAATAAAAAAATGTCTCCGCGTATTGTTGTTACTTGAATCTGTTGGCTGTCAAAGTCAATTTGCTTGAAAAACTACGCGTGCGCAGACAGTTAGATTAATACGCAATGTGATCGCAAACATCAATATTGGAGCTCAAGTCTTCCAAAATCAATACCCTCCGCATTTTTATAAAAAAATGTAAATTGGATTACTGATACTGTATAGGAGGGTGAACCTGCAGCAACGAGGATTTGCAAGGTCCCAAATGACGAAAACGACTATGGGAAATCGATAGATTAAGTGAAATGGAAAAATAATCATTCTACAACTTTGTTGCCAAAAATGATCAAAAGTGACCAAAAGTGCGTGTTTTTTCGGGTATTTTTTTTTCAATGAAAAATTATGTTGAAATTTCTGAACTACGTCCAGCTAGTATCTGAGAGGCTTGGGTTTTTTTTTTTATACCCCCCCTACCACCCTGGGGAGAGTAGCTAATACAAAAAAAATAAGTGTTTTTCTAGCATTGGCCAAAAAAAAGTTATCTTGGATTTTACCTAGGTCCGAGATGGACTAATTTCAACACACGATTATAGTTAGGCCTCCACGACAAAGAAATCGAGCTAAATTACATAAAAAGAATCATATAAACCTGAAACTATAATAACGAATATACCAAAATTATTGCTCAAATATGTGCAAGCACTGGTAGGCGCTGTTTGCAAGATTGTCAAAGTTTATTTTCAAAAAAAAAGCTAGATGTACATTTTTTGTTTCAGATGCAACGAAAAGGTTCATTTTTTTGTGAGCGTAGATTCTAGCTCTCTAGATAAAATTCAAATTTGTGTAGGACCAGATCACGTGTTAACACGGAAATGGAATATGAAAAATAAACTGATTTATGGTACTCAAGAATGCGCAAGCATCGGACTTTGTGGAAACGCGATTAGCACTGATGAGTGCTGAAGATGTAAGATGCAGAGCGATCGAATGATTTAGTGGTGTACGACAGAACTAGCCAAGCAATTGTGATTACAGGAAAGCCTAATTATAAGGAAATAACTGAAAGTAACCATTAGATAATTAAAGAATCTTTTTTAAAGATTCATTTAATTGACTCTTTTTCAAAACAAGTTTTCAAATTTGCCGATCTGAATGAGTTGACAAAATAAAAAAAAAGCTCAAAACTCACATGTTGACCAGAGAAATGAAAACGCATGAAAACAGGTAAATTATCAGAGAAACCATATTTAAATGTGTCTGTACATATCAAAGGTTAATCAAAAATGACGAAATTGTCTATGAGATGGGCGCAATATAAGAATATTAAGATCAAAGTAATATATATATACGGGGAAAGGACTTTGAGCATTTTATTTTTTCAACCAATCAGCGATCGCAAATCCTATAAAAAGAAAAATTTAAAAAATTAATTAACTGAATCTTGAAAAATAATGGTTACTTTCATTTATTCTCTGTATAATGAGCTTCTGCTGCAAGATGCTAATAACCGTGGCGCTGTTGACACCACCAAATCATGGAATCGCCATTCTAGCACCACGCTGTGGCCATCTAGACCTAATAGTTGCCTAACCCGAGTTTCACCCGCAAGATACAGACCCCGTTCGACCACATCTTTCAGTAACCCTAACACATCATGATTGAGCAAATCACAACACATCGACGTTCTTGGACCTCCATTGTCCGGTGCTAACAACCACTACCATTTTCGTACACTAAATTTGAGATTTCAAATAACTGGCAGCATCAATTTACGCTCTACCAAAAAAATAAGTAGCATTAAAAAAACGGATGTACATTTAAGGCGTTTTTTTGAAACGTAAATTGTTTTGATCACCTTAAACAGCGCAACCGGAGTGACTGGAGTCAAGAATTTTATTGACGCCTAAAACTATCGACTATCGGTCCGAGGTTCAAGTTTATAGGACCTTTTATTCGGGTGCCGTCATTTTGCTCGGGAGGCTAATTATGATATCAAGGATCACAAGACTGACACTTTTTTAGCACAACACAGCAACATATTTTTTGTTCTGGCAAAGCTCGTCATAATCAATTAATAGCCTGAATGTACATGCAAGTTAATAAAAATAAAACGCTTAAGTTATGATTGGAAATCATCTTGTCTGTAAAAATAAATGAAATGACGTAAATATACTATCAAAAGCCAAAAGCTTTGTTGCCAATAAAAAAAACTATAAG
Organism: Oikopleura vanhoeffeni; assembly: GCA_004367855.1. Lineage (NCBI taxonomy): Eukaryota > Metazoa > Chordata > Appendicularia > Copelata > Oikopleuridae > Oikopleura > Oikopleura vanhoeffeni. The sequence goes on from SCLH01000830.1 coordinate 150,078, forward strand.
TGTATTTTATTCTTGGTCAACTCTACTATCATTGCAGTCGAAACAACATGTTAAAGCAAAATACAGCGCTGACGTGTTTCAAATTCAAAAAAATTTTTGATTTGTGAAAAACACAATGATTTTCAAGTCCCAAAAAATGCCATTTTGAAATAAAAACTCGTAAAAAGGAAAAAAATGTTTTTTTAGACAAAAAATAGACTCGGGAATTCATTTCCGGTCCAAAAATTACTTGTTAAGTTATTCAGCCAATGAGTAAAGTCACCAAAATTTTCAAAATTTTAGAAAAAAAGGAATTTCAAAAAAATAATCTCGTAAAAATTGAACACAGAAGCGCTTCCTCGGATTTCTCAAAATGCCGCTATTAAAGGAAGGCTGCATTTGACACGCCAGTCACTCCACCTAATACTGTATGAATGGCGATACATACCGGAGAAACAAAACAACAAGCACTCGTAAACCAGTGTTCTGCTTGGTGAGGGATTAAATTGAATCAGAACACTTGTTTGCGAGCGAATAACAACAAGCAAATATAATTGTACGAAATTTATTGAGAATAGATACTGTGTGCAAAATAGTCATCAAACAAATGAATTAAAATTTGTTTTAGACTCTGCAAAAGTGTAATGGGGCTTTGGAATCAATATGATCAAAAAAAGTAGCAATTTTGTTTGTGAAATATAATTGACGGGTCGGAAATAAGCATCGGATAATCGGATACCGAATGTTTTATAAATTCTTTGAGTACTGTTACCAAGTGTAATAATTCAGCGACAATGGACAGTTTGTAAAATAATGATCGATAAAACAACTTCAGCCAAGAAGAAAACACAAAAATTTGATTGTAAGAATCACAAAAAAATTTGAAAAGTACTAGGAAAAGGCAGAGTAAAAACAATACAAAAAATGCTCCTGTCAAACATAATCTTTCGCTGATTTAGTGTGTAGTAGCATTTGTCTTTTAGTGTATTCACACATCTCGCTCCAGAAGCAACAACTAACCACGAAATCAAGGAAAGACTTGATTGGGGATTAAAAATATTGGTGGAGGTTTCTTGCATTTCTCGAAAAAGATGAGATTGTTGCCCAAACATACAATATTCTGGTTCTTATTGGTTCAAACCCTTTGAACCTCAAAGGCCCAGTATTGATAAGCCATCCACGAATACGATATTTTTTTCGATCCTAGGGGTTTTAGATTTCAAGGAAAGTTCGAGCGACCGTAGTTGTTTTCCGAAATTGTAACTACGAAATTCATTCTACAAGTTTAAAATGAAATTTTCAGATTTAATATTTCTTCTTTAGTATTTTTAATATCAACTATAAAACATTTATATAAAAATTTTTATAATTAAGAATTCGCAATTTGTGTTCTGTTCTTCTAGCTCCGACTGCAGTGCCATATGTAACAGGAGTTTTTTCATTTTCCGGCGAATACTATTCCCTTGAATATATTTAGCATATGCCCACTGTAAATTTGAAATAACTGTTTCATAAATTTAATTTTCTCGATTCGGACTCGATTTTCTGCTTTCAGCTCAATTTTAGCCTCTCAATCCGCTAATTTTGCTGCTCTAAAATGATTCGAAATTCCTGCTTTCTGTTGTTCAGTCTTGTCATTCTTGTTTTTAGCTCCAAAAAAATAAATATTCCGCACTTTTGCCCCGTCCGGATTCTTGCTCGATTAATTGTTTTCGCGGTAGGCGTTTAGCGTCACTTGAAGTGGAACGAGTGCTTTGATGTATGTCCGGACTTGGTCGAATAGATTGAAAGTTGACGACTATGCTCATCATTGTTTCCTCAAATTGAGACAAAGAAGGAAAAATTAGGGAATTGAGCTCAAGAGAATAAACCTTAATCTATAAAATGCATAAAAGGGGGTTTGAGTTTTGTTTGCGATAACATCGAAGAGCTTCTTACTCCGCGTCCATAACTGTTATTATTCAAGAAAATAATGACGTGAACCAATCCACAATCAACAAAATTGTGAACTTATTTCTCTTTTTGACGTCAAGTTATGGTGCCGAGAGTCAACGACAGTCTTGGCAGTAAAGGATTTCTGTATTAAAAAATGATATCGGACAGACAATACTCGTATGTTGTTCTGAAAGCTTGCATCCAGCTGTTGCTCCGTCAACTCACCTAGAGGGGTTGATACACCAGGTGAAGATGAGAGAATACTCGTATAAAGTTACAATACCGAACAGTATTTATCTTCGAAGATAAAACTTTTTTTCAATCAAATTAGAAGTAGCTGGTGACGTCATCTTGTTTTGTATCGGTTTGAGCGACTCAAAAACTAACGCAAATCTCTCTCTTTCTATGTGAACAGAGAGCAAGTCCAGCTTAAACCGAGCAAGACAAAACAGAGTGAATCAACGCAGATTTAAAAAGGACGATTGGATAAAAAGGAAGTTCAAGTCAAAAATGGGTAATAGTCAGGTGTTCTTAAGGCGCTATCTTGCTCAGAGAAATTTTTTTTGGTCCATGTTAAGACAAAGGGATCCTTTTCGCTTTTTATATTTTTTTATCCGAAAAAAATGGAGTTTTTAAGGTTCAAAATTACTACATGACATAACTTTAGGCAGCGTAAAAGTTGCAAGTTAGGAGACTAAGCGCATCTTTTTTGTGTGCATCGAGAAAGAAGATGATGACGAAGATGTTCAAGTGTTTTTCCGATTTAGGGGCACAATGACCCACCCGTCGATCACAATGACCGGTCAAAGTTGAAGGTCAATCTCAAGTCATCGAATTCGCTATGGAAGACCCACCAAAGCATGAACCTCGTATACCGAACTTTTCGATGAAACGGTAGAATAGCAACCATGTGTTAATTATGTTATTCTACCGCATGGGCTTATAAGAGCAAAACATTTTCATTATTTGAGAGAATCTCAAACATATCACATGTATCTGTATGCTCTCCTATCCCGTAAGGCGTACATAATGCACCTATGATACTCATAATACGATTTTCATTCAGAAATTGGACTACAGATTGAGTCATTTTGGTGGGTCTTCCATACGTATTCGATACGTTGAGATTATCGACTTCGCACTTTGACCGGTCACTGTGGTCGACCAGCGTCAGGCTCATTGTGCCGAAATGCCACACCCAATTGAATTGTATCAGCTTTACTCTGACAGAAAAAACAAGTGCGCAACGGCTCCTAATTTAAACTTTTAAAGCGGCAAAGTGGTCATACCAAATCTGGACCTTAAAATTGACGCTTAAGAGGGGTGGGGTGTCGGCTGATTTTGACACTTACGAAAGCTTATTCTTTGATAAACTTGGCAGAGCGGATATCCAAAAGTTTGCCATCTTGAAGGGACAACCTTCAGCGGATGATTGTGATTAACAGTAGATCTGATACAATGCCGATCTATCGCCGACACCGTACCGCTTTTTAAAGAACGCCTCCTAAAAATTGCCTCAATAACGCTTGTCTCGTGCAATTTCGACACATCTTCCAATTATATTCTCTCAAAGAAGCCTAACACATAAGCTGGCATATCAGTGTTCCTTCGTCGAAATTTTGCTTTTGGCGGACGAAAAAGTGCGAAAAACTAAAAGCTAAATTTTTGGAAATGGATCAGTTTTGGAGGTGCAGTCAAAGCTATTCTTCTCCACACGTTGGAGATATCCAGTTTGACTCAATTAGTGCACCTGGAAGTACGAGGCCTTGGAGTGACCAAACAATTAAGCATTTTCTTTCGGAAGATGATTGGATTGTGCACGTCGTTCTTAGTGCCATGTCAAGCTGTTTCATGTGACGCCTAATTTTTGGACAGAAAACTTAGAAACGCAAGAAAACAACTTCAAAATAATTTTTCCGTAAATACAAAACACTGTTTAAGGATTTGGCTGCAATTTTTAACTCCGTGCGGTGCAAAAGAACAACAATTAAGCGACTGCTTTAATTTAATCATAAATAAATCAGGTATTTTGTTTCGTTTTTTGGCTTTTTTGGCCGCCAAAAGCAAATGCAAGGGATAAAGACAATAATGGCAGTTCATAGCGGAGCGTCTCTTTGAAGGGCCAGACCAAAAAAAATAATGAGAAAATGGTGGAAATTGAACGGAGGAAAATGCGTAATTTGGTAGCGATTTTTTAGGAGTTTCTGAAAGCGTAGGTGTCGGCGCTAGGTTGGGATGAAAATCCAAGATTACTGTTAATCACAGTTCAGTTACGCGAAACAACCCAGATTGTTCGTCTCAAGATGCAAAAACATTGTTTGGGATATCAGCTCATGCGATTTTAATACCAAAATATAGCTCGTAAAGTGTCAATAATCTAGCGACAGCCCCACCCCCTTAAAATCCATTTTTTTTGAAAAGATTTCAAAAACAAAAAATCACATTTACGTTTGAAATTCCTATAATTTGAGAATCGTTCCTTACTTGTTGGCGTATACTGTTATGATGGAATTTTTGAGTACTTGTCAGATGAGACACTCACTAAAGGGCGCCGCTGTATCAAAACCTTTTTTTCATAAAAAAATAAAAATAAATACAAAGACAGATTTCTAAATGAACATCACGAAAATCTATTAAAAAATCAAATTATGTTTAAACTAATTACAGTTTATGGACTCCGATGCTCACCATGGCATTGTCTCCGCAACGGGCACTTTTTACTAACTGTCTGTCTGATAAATTTCTTTCGATAACTCTAAAGCGTACCTCAAATCTTTCGGCGTCGTCTTTCATTTATATTTTAAGATATTGAATCGGTCGTTCTTGTTCTACGATTTTTCATCCCGATTTGAAAGTTCACCGTCATCTGTAAAATGTGTTTGCTTCCTTAAAGCTGGTCGTCTTCGAGAATGTATGCGCTTTTTCTTGATTTTGGAACATGCCTCGGAAAGTTGTCTTGACGACCGTTCCAGCTTGTCGCCTAACCCTTCATTCGTCAGTCGCTCGTCGTCGTCAAACGTCCCTGCCTCGAAGTTTTTTATACTTCGAAGGAGCTCGAAATGTGAAAAAATATTTTCAGATAATTTTAGGTTAAGAAAAAATCTTCAGGGCGCCGATAAAAACAGCGCATACAAGAATAGACCTCTCAGCTTAGTTTTCAATATTAAAAAATCATTGCACAAACCTGATGTTGGAAACCAGTTCTATGTCTTAGGTTAAGTTCTTTAACGTTGGCTATTATTTTGAGCCATGTGGATGTTCTCCGGCCCAACGCCAAAATGGACGTCACCGTGCCCGTTCTTGACCCAGATTACTGCAACTCGTAAGCAACCTTGATCTCAAAATTATGATAAATCAAACTTTTCCAATGTCTATATTAAAGCTTTTTGTGATTGTCTGTTAGAAAAATATTATGATAGCGAAATCTTTCGAATTTTTTTTCTAGAAAAAAGTCCATGTCAGATTATAAAGCTAATTTGAAAAACATCCATTTCATTTTTCTCAGCTTTTCTTTTCTCCCTTACATTTCGACAACGAACTAGATCTTCCGCACTCTTGTCTTAAATGAAGCATTTTTCACTAATACTTTTGGAACTGAGTAATTTTTTCGTCATGATATTATTTACACAGACGATAATAATAACGAATGTAAATACTAGATCTTTGTAGAACCGAATTATTATTATAAACTTACAATAGATCAACTAAATTGACACTAGAACATAAAGGATCAACGAATATGGTAATTTTTTACCGCAGAATTAATTCCATTTATTTATTATTAAATTTATCATTTTCGACTAAAATTGCTTCTAGTTTTCGCATAGTATTGAAATTTTTGTCCTCAAAATTTTTACCCAAGTCGGACCAAAAGACCATTTCACTACAAAATTAATGAGCTCTAATTTCAATTTTTGTTTTAACCGTGTTTAACAAAAAAAATTATATAAAATTTAATATATAAAGAATATTTTTTTTGGCAAAAATCTAATAAAAGGGGCGAATTGCTCCTGGGGTCCCCATGGCGAACCTTTTGAGACTCTGAAAGTTAAAAAGTAGAAGATATTAATGCCATTTCACTTAAAACGCAGTAACGGTGTATGTTATAACAAATTAAAGTGTTATATAAAATATTTCACACCCATCGTACGTTCCGTTGGTCGTGGTATATCCGCAACGCTGTTAGTATATTAGGACCAGGACAAAAAATGAGAGCAAAATTATCACTAAAATTTTTTTCAATAATAAATAAACACTTATTTTGCCAAAAGATTTGAAAGGTCACAAAAAAAAAATCACGAAGAGTCAGTCCCCACGAAACTAATTCACCCATGCCTTTTGCCACATTTACCCCGGCCCCTATAAGATAGCAATAGAATACCCGGAACAGGCCGTTCATTGTTAAAATGTATTCTCAGTACTATCAGTTCTCGGTCTCACCCTCGTAAAAAAACATGCTCTTTCCACAAAAAACGAAATCAGCGATATCAATGTACCGATTTAGTGGCCTCTAAAAGATTTCTCACATGCCTCTCGCTACACCATTTGTAAATTTTCCTTGATATATTTACAATATAAGGTTTCTTATATTGTATAGCAAAATTTAGAAGCGCGCCTATAAATAACACAAATAATTACAATATCCATTCTGACTTCTCCTCCCGGCTGTAGGATAGAAGTCTTCTAACACAACGACTCACGTTCTTTGGCTGATGTATGAGGCAACAAAGGGTTTCAGTATCACGGAAAATTCTATACCCGCACTGTGTATACGTAAAGTGATGTAAACCCGCGATCGCCCACAAAAAAACGTTCTAAAAAACTGCGTAAAGTACGCTAGGAAAAATTAATGTTATCAGCCCTTCGGCCGTATTATGGAATTTTAACTGCTATTTATAAAAATTTAATTCCCTGTCAAATTTTTTTTAAATCGACCTTTATCAATAATGGAAATCAATATTTATCAAAAAAATGTGGTTCCTGTACTTTGTATACTGGGGCCTTTGGAATTTAAGTAACTTAGTGTGTTGGATATGGTTTGTTACTCTCGTAACATTTATTGGAGATGGAATTGATCAGGCACCCAAGCTCTCAAGAACTTTCACATCTCTCATGATAGCTTTGAAATATTCGAAAATATCCTTGCCTACCTCATCTATAAACATAAAAATAATCTTCTATCTTTGAACGTCACACACACACAATCAGATCACATAGGTAGGTACTAAGCTCACCGGAAATCCACATAAAACCCACAATAAAACCACTTCGTTTCCAGGACAAATGTTTTAGTTCCAACGGTTAACACCTGCAGAAGGCTACACTTGAATTGAAAATCGCAATGTATTAAAGCATAAAATGTACATACTTCAAGCGAAGCCTTGAATAACTGTATAAATACCTTGAGCGGCGCGAAAATAAACAAATTTTTCTTGACAACAATCAATTTGAAGAGCTAAACACATTTGAAAAAATAAAATAATCTTATTATGGTTGTTATAAATCTAGTGGTACTTATCATAAAAAAAGATCAACCGGCATTTAATTTCCATAGACTGTCAAAACCCCCGTGTTACTGTACTGTCGATGAACGAAGCAGTGAAAAAAATCGTAGAGAACCGTAAGATGAAATCATAAAGATTTCATCCGTTATGTTTGCTGAGTTTACTTTATTTTTTCAAAGAAATCTAATTTTTGAGAAACATCTGATATTTCAGTCTCTACATCGCACATTTCACAGCTAAATTAATATTTAGCTAATAATTAATCATGACTTTGACACGCATTGTGGCACAAGTGACAATAATTATAAAACCTAGACAAAATTACTAAACCAATCATAAGAACTTTGACCTCTTTACGGGGCCTGCCGCTCGCCGTCAATTAATTACATTTAATTTATTATTGTGAATTAAAGATACAAAGTGTAACCTGGGATAATTACAAAATATAAATTTCATATCATATTATAGATATTAACTCGGGTAACGACGCAGTTAAAGACATGCCCAGGCCGCCGTCAAGAGGCACTTCTACTTGCCTGGATTTTTAAAATGCCAGCTATCTAGACTTTCATTAATTTACCTACTCAATTAAGTCTTGTGTGACGAATTTCAGAAAATTTCTGCTTAAGATGATGAAAAAAATGTTCATAATGTCAAAATAACTATTTTATTGAGCGAGGAAACATATAAATTATAAACCTGAACGGAGATTCGTTCAATCAGTATCGCAAGGCAGTTCCAAAAGCCATAAGACTGGCGAAAAAATGACACTTTTGACGCCCCTAGTCAATTATATACACGTCTTGGAGCAGATCGACATACCGTAAGTCTATACCAGAATGGAAAAGTCGTATTTTTTTATGTAGAGAAGCGTCACATACAGTGGTGAGACCGAATGGGCAATCAGTGACCAAGGGGCACAATCAGTGAGACAAGGGCAACCACTTTTCGCAGATTTGATTTTTCAGACTAACTGAAGACCAATTGGGCAACACTCTGAAATTTTTGGTAATATTCTATAAGCAATTTTTTCGATTCACCGCATAATTTGATAAATTATAAATAAATAATATACTATTGTGAATTTCACAATATATAAATGTGAAATTTATAATCTAGAACAAACTATCGAAAAACTGTTCTTGGAAGGGGGCTTGTGGGGTGGTAAATGATCACAAGCGTTGAACAAATTGTGTTTTATCTTGATTCAAGCTGAAAGAAAACATATTCAGAAAAACTACAATATTGTTGAACTGCAATCTAATGGTTTATTTTGATTTGGCAAACCCCGCGTATTGCAGTGGACATTAAGCGACAAACACACACCAGAAAATTACCTACTGCCGAGACATATAACATATCAAAGAACTATTTTACTTACAACCAACAGCAGAATAATTTTTCAAGATAAAAGCGAAATTATTCATAACATATCTGTTTCAATCGAAACACAATTGACCGGATCCTAACATCACATTAACGAAATTCTCTGAGAGAGGGATCCAACCCTATCTATACCGCCTAAAAACCGAAGATTTTTACCGAGGACCACGTAATTTTTGACATGTCGTTACTTTCCGAAAACCAACATTGCAATTCTTAAAGCAAAATTGACCGAGAATTAACAAATTTTTCTGTGTAATTGAAAGAACCAAATTTTTACCAGTTTGCGATGCCGGGAAACCGCGAGCATTCTCACAGAAGGTCTTCTCGACATCCGAGAGACAAAGTTTAGTCCTCGCACGGTATTTTTTCTCATCTTATTCTTATCTGCCGTTACCGACATTCGCAGTACAGCCTGAGGAGAGGCTATTTCCCCCAATTGCCAATATTCAGCACCACAATGTGAGGCCACACCCTCTTAAGTTTTCCTGAAATACATGGTACAAAATTAAAAAAATCGACTAGTGAGACAATGGGCAACACCCCATCGAGTGAGAGGGCAACAGAGACCAAATTGGGTCACACTGGTTTCTCGAAAAGCTCGTGTGTTGCCCCATTAGTCTGCACCGCACTGTATGGTTTCGGACAGATGTCTGAGATTTTTGTGCAAAATAATAAGAACTCGTTAGAATTCCACCCAATAGAAAGAAAGGCATAATTTGCAAAAAGTTCCAGACACTGTGGTCGAAGCGAGACAGAAACCGAGAAAAACGTTAAAGTGATCAAGGCCTAGTGCCTGTCGGAGCGCGTCTGGAGTAGATAGATGAAATTAGTGATAAAATTTTAAATATACAGTATGAATACTATGAGATACAAGCACAGACGGCTCATTGGTTAATATGGGTAACAGAGATCTTTATCCATATTGAATCAATTCACATGAGCGAAAATCGAAATTAATACAGTGCATTAACATCGTTGTTTGTTCCAAAGCTAGCCCTCGAGCACACTGTATTTGAAATATATTGGCAGTCCGACGAACGTGCCAAGGCTTGCAGACACTCACAATAAACGTCCAAGAGCAGACCGGCTCAACGACTAGATAATGAAAAACTCAATGCAAACACACTTTCCATACGCTAATTTCGGTCCTGCACCTTCGTAATCTCTTAATGGTAAAACAAAGCTCCAATCTAGCACTTTCATATAATAACTCAAAGTACTAATGGAAAGAATTTATATCTTCGCTGACAATACACTACATAACTCTATCAACGTAACACAAAGGCTTCAGGCAGCTAAAAATCAGCCAACAATTAAGAATTTCTTAAATAGTCAGACAGATAAACAATTTTAAATGTATTATGTAGACTAATCTAATGTTAATAATATTTGAAGGCTTTTAGTTAAACTTATTATAGCATTATCATATCCACTAAATACCACGAATACAATGGTGAAAAGTTGTCTGACCTCAGGGCTGGTAGTCGAATAACAAACGTACGACCCCACTGACTTGCATATCCGAACCATTGTGGAGATAGGTTTGGTCCATTGGCCTGTGTTGTTCTTGTCCGCTCATAATAAAGTAGACGATCCCGCAGAGACACTAGAGACATTAGCTACTACCGACACACTAGAACGAAGATCCAACTTTTTCCACCATGGACTTCGTGGATAAAGGATAGATTGATATATCCAACGAAGTGTTTGAACGAATAGATAAAAATATATGGGCCACATTCATCGGCAACTCACCTATAACAGTTCCCCCACTAACTAACTAATCATATCTACTGAATTTTCAGCGGATAATCGGGCAGATGCTTATCAGTACGGGCAGTAATGTGAATGAATTTGCGAAGTAAGTTATGAGATTGTAAGTTGGCTAAAAGCACATATCAACGAAATATCGTGAGGTAATTGTTTTGTGTAATTAATATATCTATTACGGTACTTGCTGGGCTTTTATGCCACGTTGTTCACCAAACTTATATTTATATTGGTCTTTGAAAACAACTTAATCGATTAGTATTCTCTTAGATATGCTCGAAACTGAGCACGAAATATTGAGAAAAAATAAATAACAAAACATTGGTCCCGAACAGACCATTGTTTCCAATTTTTAAGCATAAAAACGTTAATTAAACAAGTGTCTCAGTCAATCTCAGAAAAATCTACAGAAATGGTCCGATTTTATTTAGTTATGGCACGTAGAATATCTTAGTGCTCAGTTGAGTAATCTACAATCAATCGGATTAGTCGTTTTTCAAAAGCCGAATTATATGAGAAATTTGCTAAAAAAGTCGATATGAGAAACCCAGCAAGTGAACGTAATAGATATTGCAAGTCCATCAATGAAGAATGAATGTTATGAATTACACGGCCTAAAAGAAATAATTCGTATTTCAAAGACTTGAAAAAGAAAAATAGTTTTTAGTAGGAAAGCAAAAATGTACTAGTTGAATTTGAAACCTCTAGAAAATTCCAATACATGTAATGCTATCAAAGGCTTTAGACCTTAAAACTCACCCCCC
>SCLH01000830.1:161436-172074 GCA_004367855.1 Oikopleura vanhoeffeni
TTGCCCTTTTTTTTCAAAACCTTAAGATCTAAATAAGAGTATCAAATTCTACAATTTTGCATGAACTTAAAAATAAGTTCGCTTTTTGTCGAAAAAATTCGTTCAAAAAGAGCCTCTAAACAGCAACATAGTCCTCCATTGGATGTTTTTTAATTTCTCCGGAATCAGTAACTTTCCACTGGCCTACTATTTTTATAAACTCAAAATCTAATTAGGCTTTAAAACTAACTTCTCATAGCTGACATAATCGACAATGCCTCGTCGACGGCCAAACACCTCCTCGCTTTAGCACCTTTTCGTCAGTAACTTTGCCTAAAACTCGCAGGACCAAGGTTAGTCCTTCCCTTGGCAGATTATGTCAATAATTTTCGGGGAATTTTCATATAGTTCGGGAACCGCACAATCCCATAATGTGAAGTTACCTCGTCGTCATCGATATCTGTTACAAAATTCATCTGACGCTAACTCAGAATCGAGAACTAACTGACTTCAACGTCAAAGTCAAGTTCATCTAGTAACTTCTTGGCTCTCAGGTCCTCCGGCGATAACTAGTCTCAGTTCCAAATATTCTGAATTTTCAACCCGTCGCATCTGAAATCACTGATTAATATATTTGAAAATAATATATTTTTATATAAATTTTACATAAATAATGATCTATTTCAGAGCTTAATTAATAATACCAATTACGAATACACTGTATAATTTCTTATTGTAGGGACGACGATTTTCTGCCCTTTCGGGTGGGGTCTGTGTCGCTTTCGGGGCTGGCGTGAAAACGGCCAAAAATCAGCTATCGAAAAACTGTTCCTTATGAGGGTCCCCGCCTTAATTAGCTATATTCTGAAGTTATTTTTTTTCTTTTTCTCACATTAACGTTACGATAGAAAACAAAAATTATAACCTTGTCGGCTTCACACCGAAAACGTCTCGAAACGCATAAAAATGGTGTTCAAATTCTAGAATGACATTCGAAATGTGAAAATTTTTGTGGGCGAATCAAACTCATACCTACTTAATTCGTAGGCAGTTTTGGCTAGTTTTTTTTGGCGACGGAGCTAACTATCGCGGCTGGTTTCGGCCTCTCGGGCGTGGTTTTTTCTTATAATCGGTATAGATGTGTTTTTTCTTTGGGTAAATTTATGTATTGTAATAAAATAATATAACTTAAGCAATGCATTTATCGAGTTGCTTCACCTCCAATTAGCCATTACCAGCTTCAACCGTTTCGCTTCTCCCAGTTGACTTTATTTTGCCTTACTCACCTTCAGCTATACATTTGTCAGCTCAATCTTCCCAGGTTGATCAATCTATCCATTTAGCGTCACAATCATTGGTCACTATAATGAGTCATAAAATATATTAATAATGAACAGTTAATATTCTTATATCATAAGGTCATAACTTATTATTCGCCATAATAATACACCGTTACCAATGATTTATAACTTGTAGATTTTTTAGAAAAAATTAACACTTATCTTAAAACATGCTTAATATAGTGAAAAATAAAGATTTTACCAAATAAATACTAAAAATATAAAAAACTACGTATAAATATTTGTACAATTTTAAGTTACAACGAAATAAACATAATTAATTGTCCATTGTTTACATTAATATATAATTAGATTGTTTGTTAACGGTGGCGTTTTTTGTACTTATATAAGAAAAATTAAGGAGGTCGGTAATTCATAACCGGTAGTCGCCTAATAAATTTTTGTTCTAGCCAAATACTTCGTTATTTATCTAGTATTTTCCAAAAATTTAAAAAATGTTAATAATTAATATTATCTGTAACCTACATCTTCTTTTCTGCGCATCTCTTTGCACTTCAAAGTTCAAAATGAAAATAACAGACTACCGGTTTTTTAAAATTTATTTTACCAAAATTTCCAGAGTTCTAGAACATTCGCTGATCAACACACAAAAAATTCTTAGGAAAACAACTACTCTCAGTTTGTCCTGAGTATTGGTTTTTTAACCATTCCAGAGAATTACAGCCTATTTATTCTGGTAGCCCTACTTTAGTGATTTATTTTCGTATCTTCAAAGCTTAAAGAAGGCCCAAGATTTGATATTAATTATTGAGTAATTTGCTTAACGATGGTTTTCAAATACAGGGCTTGTTCTCAGTTTTATACTACAACCTGTATATTTACGCAGTTAGTCACCTCGCATTATTTTTTGGTTAAATAATTGAAAAAACTAATTTTTTAGCTTTTTTCTGATTGTAGGCGGCGTTTAACCGGTGCGTAAAAAGTAATCAAAATACATAGTATTGTATATTTTGTTACTAGGTAATACTTCTTAAACACATTTAATAAAATGTTTTTTTTCGGAAAATATAGGATAAGTTTATTTTTTCAAAAAAACTATAGCATTTCTTTTCACTTGTTATCTCCAATAACCTAAGTGTTGAGAAAAGTGAATAATTCCTAGCTTATTACCTAACGCCTGTAATTTTCTCCATTGAAACAGCAATAGGAAAGCTACAGTCATTCCATGTTATTCGCGCACAATTGAATCTTCCCGACGCCCCGATTTAGCTATTGCTAGAAGTTTGCCGTTAAAAGTTGAAAGCACACTCAACGGAACAAAAGATGAAGAAAATTGCAGATTATTGTTCAATGTTTGAAAGATTTACAGTCCGAATACATCAAATTTAGATTTTCATTACGAAGCCTTCCTAACGGAAACTACCTGCAATTTTTCTGATTTTTTTATTATCTCAAAATTTGTTCAGTTCAAAAACAGTATATATAATCTGCTTGTTCAAATTTTCACCTTCAAATCTCTGCAATTAAGAGTTAATTTCAAAAATTGAAAAAAATTCAATCTCTGAATAAATCAAACAAAAACACACCTCAAGCGGCATGTCTATCGAAATAAGCAGAAACCAATAGGCTGGGCTAAAATAGGGTAACCCAGTCCAACGGTTCCCTTTTTGAAATTGTTTTTGGTTGCAAAAATAAAACTTTTTGAACAAGGTCCTTGTTTTCAAAATGAATGAAACCATAACTTTCTTGTCAAATACCAGTGGGGTGAGCCCAATGGGCAAACATGACCATAGGGCAACAGTTAGACCAATGGGCAACACTTTTCGCAGATTTTGGATTATTTCAGACCTATTGAGACCAATGGGCAACACGCTGAAATTTCTTGAAATCTATGGCACTTTTTTCGATTTGCCCATAATTTTGTAAATATAATAAATATACAGCCGGGTGCGCGTATACTGATAAAGTGTCGCCAAAAAACCCTAACTATACGCGTAATTCTAACTATACGCGTACTTTTCTAAACTATACGCGTAATTTGGAAAATGTGGCCTTCTGATTGCTCAGGAAAACAAGTTTAAAATTGCCGTTAAATATGGTCAGAGTAAAGTTTTTGATTGATTTCAAAGTTATTTTCGTTAAAGTCTTCTAATGTTATAAAATTATTTTAGTTGAAAAAATGATTTAAAGTTAGTTTAAATAAACATGAATTGAAAAAGATTTATTTTCGAAAAATCGTTAAATTAAGGAAACAATGAGATTATTGAAAAAAAATGATTTGCTCACAGTAAATCACTCTTCAGAAAACTAAATATTTTTATCTGGAATAAACTATTAGCCCATTTGTTCAGCTATCCGACATTGTATGCAGACTTGAAAACATGTTTATAAACTCCTTGAAAATCGAACACTTCATTGGTCAATCTTGAACATGTTTTTTTAAAAGTGCATTTTTCATTTGGTCGCGCCCCGACTGGGAGAATTTGGGATATGAAAACGGTAAAACGTCTTTCTTTGCCTAGGAACGTTGAAAAGGCCTATCTTTTGCCATATACGATACGCCAACACGGCCAGGAACGAATAATTATTCCAAATGCGTAGGTTTTTTGCGGAGGCTTACGTAGGTTTTTTTGCGTGCGGAATCTAACTTACTCGTATAACTATACGCCTCGTCCGCACCCCGCTGTATATATTTGTAAAAATTTCACAATTATGATATGTTTAACTTTTATAATTCCAGAACAAACTGATCGAAAACTGTTGTTAAAGTTTCAGAAAAATACATGTATCAAATTAAAAAAATCGGACTAGTTGAGACCAATGGGCAACTAACCTTCGTGTGAGACATGGCAAATCGGAGACCAATGGGCAACACTTTTTCGAAAAGCTTCGTGTGTTACCCATTGGTCTACCCCACTGTATCTTGATTGTTAATTGGAAACTCATTATTTTGAGGAAAAGTTCACTGCCACCGTTGTGCTAAATGTGGCCGACTTAAAAATAAGAATAAACTTTGAATCATATTAAACCCAGCAAATTTAGAGAGAACGACAAGATTATTGAATTTAATTATTAAAAAGTTAAAAAAACAAGATGCGACTAATTATGACGCAGACCAACCGACAACGACACGTAAAGATTGTTTTACAGCACAAAATGATATAGTATATAAAACAACATAATGCACGGAATGTTCGACGATCCAACAACTATGATTACATAATTACGTTTTCATTTTATTTTGAAATAAACATTGTGCTAAAAATAATTAATAAAGAAGAAAATATTTGAATATATATTCAGCTCAGTTTTTGAAACAAGCTTCATTATTATTCTGAGAGTCAACAAAATGATTATACGGGAATGTTTTTCAATTATTTATGAACTTGTTTTTGCAGGCTACGACCTAAAAAGTGAAGGAGCGTCAAAATTTTGGTATTGTACTTTAATTATTAGTTGACTTAAAAATGGCAGCGTATTGAAAAAGGGTTTGAAATTTTCATTTTTTGAAAAAGTACAGGATTTTTCGTCCGCTGTGGCAGAGAGCGGGAAACACGATAAGGACCATTACGTTATTAAATATATTTACAATTTTGTTAAATATGCACTGTCCGTATCCATCTTTAAAAGACTCAATATATTCCTTTACTCACACTTTTTGTTGATATCCCGGCCATACTTACTTAAAAAATAATACGTGCCTAATCAGGGCCGGGATATTAACACAAGTGTGAATATGGGATATTCATCGTCAGTTTTTTCGACGCGAAATTCATTGCCTGTGCAATTTATTAATTGATCCAGTTAAAAATTTGAATATATTCAATTTTAAATCAAAGGACACCATTTCGGTGATTGCATAGACCAAATTGTAGTGTACAAATACAGATAGTTTGGGGACATTTTTGCAGGGAAATTTTTTGGTTCAATGCTGTCACAACCAAAATGAAAACAAACAATATTTTTTTTCATTTGTTGAAAAAAACCCTAATCACTATGACTATAGTCTATCAGTACAGATAACTGTACAGATGAACAAATTTTTTGGTCCAATCTGAACATTGTTTTTAAAAAAAGATGCATGTTCATTGTCGCGCCGACTGCGAGAATTTTGGTTGAAATTCTGGTTTAAACGCATCTCAGGAACGTTTGAAAAAGGCCTATGTTTATTTTCCACCCTGCGGTAGGTTTGGAGTGCTACGTAGGTTTTGCGTGGAATCTAACTATACGCGTATAACTATACGCCGCGCCGCCACCCCGCTGTATATATTTAAAAAAAAATTTTACAAATATGATTGTTTAATTTTTATTATCTAGAACAAACTATTTCGAAAACTGTGTTAAGTTTTCGAAATTACATGTATCAAATTAAAAAATCGGACTAGTGAACCAATGGGCACCACCCTTCGTTGTGAAGACCAATGGGCAACAGTGAGACAGAGGGCAACACTTTTCGAAAAGTTCGATGTGTTTTTCAAAAAAAAATTATTTTTTAATTTATTTTCAATATCGTTTTCAAAATTGATCATGAATTTGAATTTTCTCATATTTTCAATGATCGTAACAAACAACTTTGGTTTATGGTTTCTTTCCTCAGTCTTGATCCCTGAACTTTGAATCCTGAGTCAAGCAAGTTCCGTTAAATTGATAAATCGTTTTTCGGAAAGTGGCTTATACCCAATATTACCCTATCAGTAGGAATGCGTAGCCACATCGTTATTAAAAGGAGTGTCGCTACGCATCTAACCAAAAGTGATAAAGGAATATCCAACTTCGAAAAAATATATTCTTAGCACTTGCCACTGACCATTAGATAGAATGCTGATTTTGCAGAAATTTGGGATTCCCGAACAATGATTTGTCCTTCTTGGTTGTCTGGCGAATACAGTGGTCAATGTAAGATTGCGAAATGGTCAGGAGTGCCTGCCGGGTAGTTGTGCACCATTTATCGAATGATCTCATCAAATTATTTGAGTTTGAAAAACGGAATACTCCATGGGACCTGACAGGAAACAAAAAAAAAAAAAAAAAATTAACAAAAAATTTAATTATGTATCTAAAGATGGAATATTAGGTGAAGGGTTGGGGTCAGAATTTAGTGAAAATCGGGTTCTTAGCGATTTGGTGCGATATCACGGCAGGGTGTTTTAACAGACACAGCATGATTAATTAACAAAAACATTTTTTAAACAAAACACAGATAAATCTAAAACATTCTGACAAAAAAAATATTTGAACAGAAAATAATATTTTTAACAAAAAAATAATTTTTGTAACAAAAAAATATTTTTTTAACAAAAAAAACTATCTTAACCAAAATAAAATTTGAACTTTTTTAAACGTTTTTGCGGTTTTTTGTTAACAGTTTAATAATAAATATGAGAAAGACGCGCAAACATGGTTATAGTCCCAGAAAAATGAAACATTGAAAGAATTTGCGGCTTAAGGGGATGGATGTCGTTTTTTTGAGCCCTTTATAGAATAATTTATGATACATTAATATTGGTTATGACTAAAGTTGACCCAAGGAATCTTCCTGGTGGCAATTATTTTTTTTTCAAATCATCTAGAACAAATCTAGAATTTTCAAAAATTCGAATATTTATTTTGCTTTAACCGGCATAAAAACGGAATTCCACTATGATATGAACATTTTTATTGTGAATATGAACCCCCGAAAACACTGCATGACATTAAATTATCGAAAATGTCTAAACATCGAATTCTAGAAATTTCAATTATTTTTAGCCAAAATGTTAAACCTAAAAAATCGAATTGACGCTGATTGGTTAAAAATTTTGATTAGCTGTAAGCCAACTTTCTGATCAGTGAAATCTCAGCTTTATTTTGGTTTGTACTTTTTCCGATCAGACGAACTTTTTTTTCGAACCTTTCATTTCCGGGTTAACCTTATAGTCGATATGTCTAGAATTCTGGGTGAAATTCGAAAATCCGAGAAACATATCTGACGACAGTATATTTATCTACCTGAGTCAAAAAAACCGGCTTTCTTCTGAAAATTCGTCTAAAAGAAGATAGAGTTTGAAGTTCGAAAAATTGGTATAAAAAAAAATTCGGGGGCGTTCAGAAGGATTCTAGAAAATTGAAAGAGCGAAATTCCAAAAAAATGAGTTAAACATTATAAGTTGACCTCACTCTTCTTCGTATCTGTGTAAAATTTTCAGACGCTTGTATGTGGCTTAAAGAAGATAGATTTTTTTTTAAAAAAAACCGGTTTAGTGCAGAAAGACCCCACGCTGGTGGTGTGATGTAACAAGGTTGACTTTGAGATTTGTAATCTTATGACGAAGCTAGATCTACAAAACGAGTATCCTTAAAGATGTTTTATAATGCCCTAGATTTTGACTTGAGGCGTGATGAAGGGACCAAAAAGCGACACCCACCCCTAAATTTATCAGCAGATTACGTTAGCAAAACCACAACAGATTATTGTGTACACTCATGGCAGACAAAACTTTTTGGTCGGAAAAAGTATGGTAAAATCATGTGCTCGTTTGTTTCCTGCGGAACACCAACCATTATTATCGAACCAACTAAGTCTTTCCCAACAAACAGTCTTGCTTGTTTTTCACCATTGTACACTAGACACGTTGTTACCTAACCCTGAATTAATTCTTTAAAGTTTTAAACAACAGAAATATTTTGTCTTCATCGAAATTTATGGTGTACACTTTTGGCATGGCAATTTTTGCGTAAAAAACAGGTTAGGTGCAAAAAGAATAGGGTTCCTGGCGGAACCCTATATTCTCTACCCCCAGTGTTCTAAAAACGGGGATTGAGTTTTCCAAATCCCGATCCCGCCCGGTCCCGACTCATATTTTCTTTCAATCCGGATTCCGCCCGGGGTCCCGAACTCATAAATTTTTTTCAAATCCGATCCCGCCCGATCCCGAGGGTCGGGATATCCGATCCCCGCTCGGGAGTCCCGAATAATCCTTTTTTAACAAATATAGTGTCTGTATGATAGAACCCCAAGGGGTGGTTAAACATTGAATCGGTCCAGTGTCTTTTTAGAATTTCCGCAAATTGGCTCGTAATCGACAAAAGTGCGCGAACCATCGACATTTCTAATATGGAAAGTGTGAATTAGTAAATTCCTAATACCAGACCAAAAGTTCCTTGGGTACGGGTTTGCTGAAATCAGTGATATTAGCAACTAGCTCTGATTTCGAACAGAAGACGGGCAGAAATCAAAACAAATAATTTTGATTGAAAAACTTTAATTGTTTCTAGAATCCGCTGGTGTTCAAAATTTTACGTATATGTTGCTAATATTAGTGTTTACAGCAAACCTACCAAGAAAATTTGGTGCATCGAAACTCAAGTCTCATCATATTCAAAATTGTCGATTTCCGCAAGCTTTTTTGTCGATTTACAAGCCAATCAGGCGAAAATTCTTCTACCGAAAAGTCGGAAAACACCCTTTTTTCGGCACATTCAAGCGTGTCCACCAGTAGAGTTTTCGGCCAGAAATTTGATCATCCGGGGTGATTTTCCACATTATAATGTTGCAAAATTTGTGGTGTGCGTATTTTGATACCGAAAATAACTATTTAAGGGATGTGGGCGTCGATATGTTCACTTTAAATCATACAATTGTCGTGTTTTTTAGTTATGCCTGAATTGTAGGCATTAAATAGATGTGAAAACTAGACATAGAGATGAAGTTGTATGATGGCTCAAGACGAAGAGCTGGTACTTGAAAACAATTTTTCTTCTCAAGTTGGTCCAGTACTCTTTTAACCGTTACCGGTAATAAACTTAGGTTTAAACAAAGAATTATCTGGTAACCGAAAACTATAGACTACGAAACCTTGATTTAGTTCGAGAAGACTTGAAAATGTTCCTGCGAAAATCTTGGCAAATTTTGAATATGACCTTCCATTTGGGGGTCCAATTACAAAATGACCCATTTGGTGGTCATGTACATATCAAATGAAATGAAATTTAAAGACGATTTCGAGATCGTAAAAATATTTTCCAGAAAATGTAATATGACCCCACATAAACAAGAAAGATTAGCTTAGTTTCTTGAGATGGCAAGACTGTAAAAAGGTGATTTTCACACGAAAAGAAAGTTAAAAGATGGCAAATATTTTTCGGGGGTCAATTTAGAATATTGACCCCATTTGGGATTATATTACAATGATTTCATTAGGGTCATGTTTATTCAAATGAAAGTAATTAAAAGATCATTTCAAATCTGCAAAAATAATTTCCAGAAAGTGTAATATGACTCCACAAAACAGAAACAAGGTTAATGGCAATTTTGCTAGTTTCTTGAGAATTGGCAAAGTTATAGAAGCTTGTTTTTGCCATGATTAGCCTAATTATTCGGCCGAATATTTTATGGGCCAAATTTTGAAAAATGACTCCATTTAAGATCAAATTGCAGAATAATTAGTTTGGGGTCATGTGACATATCCATCATGATGCCCGAGTAACTTAAATCTCTCATTTTCCTTTCAAAAGAATAGGGAATAAGAGATTTAAGTTACTCGGGCATCATAATCGATATCAACCGAAAAATAATTTGGAGGCTATGTCATATCTTCTTATTTTTTCACAATATGCGTTAAAAAAATAAGAGAATATTAGCTGAGTCAAATTTTGAAATATGACGCCAATTAGGGTGAGTCCCCAATCGGTCGAAGGCCGATAAAGGAAGAAATTATATTTTGTATTTAATTTTTTTGAAAAATGAGTCCCCAATCGGCCGAAGGCCGATAAAAAAAGATTTTATATTTTAAATTTAATTTTGTTGAAAAATGAGCTTCAAACCGATAAAACGGACCAATTTGAGGATCTTCATCCTATGTTTAGTTTTTCAATCTATTCAATGCTACAATTTAGGCATAACTTAAAAAAAACCACGTTAATTGTAATACTTTTTGATAACCTATTTTGTAAAGAATTTTGTGCCAAGTTTTGTTTACTTATAAAAATTTTTTATGGTTTTAGATTTTTTCAAAGAAAAGAACGGTTTTTCGTGGGTTGAAATTAGCGGTTAAATAAAAGAGGATTTGGAATGAAAGGTACCATTGTCAATCTAGAAATTTTTTATAATTTTTATTTTTGTGAAATAAACTTCGACAAGGGGCGTTGCCGTTCCAAGAATCGTAGATTTTTTGGTTATCATTTTCGAAATATCCGTGGTTGTTAAAGTCATAAACACCATACAAAAATTTCTTTTTTTGATTCAACAAAATCACATTTTCTTAATTGAAATTACTCAGAAAATTTTCGAAAATTATTTTTTTCAAATTTTTAAGAATATAATTGACTTTGCTTAACTCAGTTTACCATTAATTATGGTCTTATTTTTCACGGATCAAAA
>SCLH01000830.1:173351-271704 GCA_004367855.1 Oikopleura vanhoeffeni
CGGAAAATGTTTTAACACTCGGGATCCCGATCAAATCCCGATCCCGCCCGGTCCCGACCTAAGTTAAAATTTCCAATCCCGATCCCAACCTAAGTCGAAATTTCCAATCCCTATCCCGCCCGATCCCGACTCGGGATCCCGATAACGTTTTAGAACACTGCTCACCTAAACCCTATTTTTTCTTGACAAACAGTTTTGCTCGGTTCTGAACTGTGTAAACTGGAAACGAATTAGACGGTCGTGAAGTTTTTAATTACCAAACATCTCGGATTGTATTGCATAACTTATGCTGTTTCAGTGAAGTTGTCGAAGTCACGAATATTGAATTATTCTCCAATAATAACAATTCTCAGCTAGATTTAAAATGTATAAAGCTTGAATAGCAAATTTGATGCGAACTAATGAAATACATGTATAAAGCTTGATGTACTTGACTTTGAAGGAACGCGAACGTAATTTTTGGTGTCGTGAAAATGAACTAAGACAAAATGTGGCTAAAATTCAGGCTTCGCCTGATATCCCCTATTCACACTTTTGTGAATATCCCGGCCCTACGACTTAAAAACACACTACTTTTCCTAATCAGAGCCGGGATATTCACAAAAGTGTGAATAGGGGATATATTTCACGTGACCAAATTCTCCAGTGATCTCCACATTTTCATGATTTTTGAGGCAAATATCCCTTTATAACTTTTTGGTTAGAATACGTAGCCACAACGTTAAAATCACACGTTAAAAGGAGTAGTGACTACGCATTCTAACCAAAAAGTGATAAAGGGATATATTTAACGTTCGAACAGCCTAGCACAAGTTCTCGAATTGCATTCCTCACATAACGTTTTTATTCTCATCAAAGCCCTATTTTCGTCTGACAAACAGTTTTTCACGGTTTTGTACCATGTACACTGGGGACGAGTAACTCTTCAGGAGTTAGGCTGTACGAAGTTCTGACAATTATTGTTTTCGAAGAATTTAGGATTTTATATCTTATGTGAAATTGTCCGCCGATGCTGACTTATTTTTCAAAAATTAATTGCAAAAAATAAACAACATTTCTTTACCTTCTGAAATTTTTATGAGGACAGTTTTGTTGAAAATGTTTCTATGCTGAAAATTTTTTCTGTTAAAAATAATTTATTTTTTAAAATGTTTTTTGTTCAAAAATGTGTTTTTTGTTAAAAAATGTGATTTTTGTTAAAAATTTTTTGTTAGAAAAAGTATTTTTTATAATGTTGCACTAAGAAAAAAATCGAAAGTCACCAATGGCTCGTCCAATCAGAAACGAGCTTCAAAATGTAGTGAAATTTTTATCAAAAAGCCTACTCCTACGATGTTTTTTAAAATAAATAATGATTATATTTTTTAATAAACCGGGCAGTATGTGCGCATCTCTCAACGAAAACTAGTTTAAATTTTTTTATTTGACTCCACAATCATCGAAAAACCGTATTCTCAGTCTGTTTGAAGGGCCTCGCGCGAAAGCCTATTACTCCTGAGAAATTCAAGTTAGAATTTTTAAAACAATGTAAATGTGCAGTCAAAGACCTCGTCGATACTCAAACGAAAGCTTTTTTGAGACTATTGTCTTGTTCGGCAAGATATTGAACTTGAATATTTAGGAAATGAATAAATTTTGCAAGAAATGTGCAAAATATTTTCAAAGCGATTAAAAAGTGCATTTCTGATCACGTGTGCCGGGAAAAAAGTCAACCAATATGCTTGTATTTTTCTTTATTGTCATAAGAAAATTATCTCAATGAAATTCGTTCTTGACCCCTAATTATTGACGACCACCTCCTAAACTGGAATAATTTCGGACTCAAAAATGATGTTCCAGTGAATAAAACTGTTCCAGTTAGGAGCATCTCAAATGTATTTTTTCACCAACCACAGTGCCTCTCATTGGTAAATAGTATGTCCAGCACTTAAAAAATTGATTGCAAGCAAAAAAAAGTTTATTACTATCGAATAACTGATTCTGGAATATCGGATTTGCTTGCAAAAATAATTTATTTATTTACAATTCTAGACATAGGATAGTCTCAAATTACAAAGAATAATAATCACAAGAAATATTTACATTATATGATAGTATTTCAATATTAGAATTGTTAAGATTTTTGCTTCTGTTTCAATATTTCAATTTTTAGCCTATACAATGTAATAATATCGCGCAATAAAACTGCATAAAAAAGGTATTGCGAGAAATCTGACAGAAATAATTTTAATTCTTTGCATTGAATATTTCGCTTAGAAATTCACAAAGATTATCTGAAAAGGAGAAAAAAAATTGCATGCAGCGTTCGCGAAAAATAGTCCGGTTACTATAGAATTTTACATTTTGCCTATATTTAACTATAACAAGCAGTTTTCAAAAATAATTTTCGGCGAATTAAGATAAATTTATAAAATATTATTCAATGAGATTGTAGAGAATTTTTTTCTGAGCAATAATATCGGCAATATATATGATTTTTGAATACGTAAATACTACGAGATAGCTTAAGTTTTATGCATGTCAAGGTTGATGTGATAATATTTTCTGAAAATGAATCAATTATTGACTTCTCAAGGTTATGGACTACAATAAACGATTGGAAAAATAAACGTTTACTCAATTCTCACGAAAGATATTTGAGTTTTAAAAGTGGCTTATTTTTCCCCAGCACATTGCTTGAAGCACCCAAAATCCCCTTAAAGCTGGATCATTAAGGTCGATCATAAAGGTTTTCAAAATCAATTTTTTTTATTTTTTACAGGAATGCTTACCAAAATTTATCGATGGCAACTGGAAATGGAACATTCCGCTAGGAACATGTGGTATGAAGCTTTCAACAGTCAGACGATCAAGATTAGAGTACGTATTGAATATTCAGTTTGTAGTTAATCGTAATTAATTGTACTATATCCCTTTATCACACTTTTGTTAATATCCCGGCCCTAATAAGCAAACATAGTGTGTTTTTATATCGATTTTAAGATGTCCGTCTCTCAAATCCGTCTCTCAAATTTTCATATCAGTTAATATCGAAAATGATTCCTACTGCGTCTTTTACACCACGCGTCATAACTTCAAGAAAGTGATCAATGAAATAGCGAGATTCTTGAATTAAGTCGACAATCGAGTATTCTGATTGGACACTGGCTTTTTTTTCACTGTATTCTTATTCTTGAAAATGGAATAAAAAATCCAAAACGTCGTAAAACAATTATAAGTTTAAATTTTTAGATACCTTCAATTTTCTATCGATTTGCAATCAACAAGTAATCCAATTCTAGAAAGTAGTCAAAAATTTCCAGTTTTTCTGGCAAGAATGAATCATGAGGTTTCACTCCGTTGTCGATACCCTGCCATAGTTGGAACAACGTTCGATAATTCAGACGGTGAACAGGACAAGGGTTAAATTTGAATGAATGTGGATGAAAAATTTTTTAAAAAACTTTCATGCAGCATAAAATTTGAATTTTTTTATCCCTGAAAGGATGCTTTCACAGATCGAACTTTGGGTTATGGATCACTTTCTCCAGCTTTTTCAATTAAACTGTATGAATCCCAAGATTATGATAAACCTCTAAAATCAAATGAATCAATTTATATTGGAAAAACGATATATTCAGAAGTCAATTTCAAAATAACTAGTCTCAAAAAGATTTTACAATTTTACGTCAAAGATTGTGACATAGAAGGAATGGATTGAACAGAGACTATTTGAATAACAAATAAGTATTATTTGATAAAATTGAAAAAAATCTCGTAGATTTTAGCAATATCTTTCACTCTGCAACTCGTTCGTCAAGATAAGGCGTGACACCACATATTCGGAGAAACTAACCAAGAAACATTGATCTGAATTGTAACATTTTTCTACAATGTCCTTGGTGTTAATGACTTTTTTTTCTCACGCTTGAGAAGCGAAGATTTGAATGGGTTTGCACTGATTGGGCGTGAGAGAGGCGAAATGTCAAATTCAGGATTCGAGAAGCTTACAACACGTTACGTTATAACGTTATTCACAACATTTTAAATTCTTATTCGCGGAATCAGATTCATTGTTATCATTGACAGAACAATTTGGGCATTGTAGATTCGGGTTATTCGTTTTAGTGAAAAGACAAAGACATTGAGGGCATTGTTTATTCTAAACAACTTTTGATATATTTAATAAAGGAAGAACGAGCATCCTGAGTCAAAGGTGGCAAATTAATCCAAATAAATTCGGCTTTTGAAACGACTCATCTTATTAAATTTGAAGATGGCTCAAACAAAACACAGATATCTAGTAAATAATAAAATGATAAAATGTTCCGAATCAAACCATTTTTAGATTTCATTCTGAGATTACTGAAATTGTTTAATTATCAGTTTTTCTTAAAAAATTGGAATCAATAGTATTATTCAAACCATTTTTATGTTTATTTATTGGTTTCTAAATATTTGTGCTTAGTTTTAGCTATCTGAAAACTTAATCAGATAAGTCGGTTTCAAAACCCGAATTAATTCGCCGTTTTTGACTCAGAATGCTGGTTCTTCCTCAATCAGAGATGTATATAATATTTTTATTAAAAGTTTATAAAACAAATTTCAAACAAAAATTTTATTCGAACAAGTAAGAACGTAATCTTGTGATTTTTCAAAAAACAAAATAAAAACGTTTTTTCTATATCATAAAGAGTCACTTTGGCTGAATTGGGATCACCAACAAAATTTGAAAGAATAAAATAAGACTTTTCAGACATATCTATAGATTTTCCATGATTTTAAAGAAACTGCACAATTTGAACACTGAATCTTATAAATTGTGTGAAAGCTCACCGTAAATGACCCTGACCGTTTTCAAACCGTCGAAAGTTACTTGCGGCCGTATTTGTTCATTCAATTTTTTCAATCCATATATTTAAGGACAAAATGGAGCAAGGGCTGATATAATTAAGGACAATTGTTATTCTGAAACGTTTGGAGCGGCTCTCTTAGCCAGAAAACACATGACTCAAAATCGTATGAGATTTGTTTATAAAAGTTTTGTTATCGACCAAGACAACCCCGAAGGATCTTTGATAATGACGTGTACGCTGAAAACATGCACGAAACAACGAGGCTGTCTAAAAACTAAATCGAATCGAAAATGTCCGAGAGACGAAAATTTCAAATATTCACTGTATGGGTATAAAAGCACTTAAAAATTTCTGTTATTGTACAAATAAAAACTTTGATTATTTGACCGATAAAATATCGGTTTTAACTTAAAATTATTTTAACTTTTAAAATTTTGCTGTTTAAGAGAGCACGTTTGAATGCGCTCATTAAAAACTGACGTTTCTGACGTTCCATGAGATTTGATTCTAGTTTGTAGGAGTTGTTGTGTTTCGAATTTGCGCAATCACATATCCTTTCCCCAACCAAAGTCCATCTCCCAAATGCTCACTATCTTTATAGCGCGTGTTCGAATCCCACTTATGTTTACTTAGTGATTGCTTGAGTGATTGTCTTAGTGATTGCTTAAGAATTACACAACGATTACCTCTGGCGGTCCCAATATTAATCACCCTTGCCTATAATCATACTCAAGACAATCACTGAGACAACATTAGAGGGATTCGAACACGCGCTATAGAGATAGAAGGCATTTTTGAGATTTATTTAGGTTGGGAAAACGATATCTATTAATAGCAAACATTGCAATTTTGATTAAAAGCTTTTCTAGGGTTTTGAAAGAGTGTGAATGAGACTGTCAAATTCTATTGTGGTGAAGACTATTTCGAGCTTGTTATTAGGGCTTGTAAAAACTGAAATGCAATCACTTCTTATTAATTATTTAAAATGTTATTTATTACTTGACATGTTTCAGTTTTTCACATTTCAAAAGTAAAGATTCGTTCACAGAAAAATAAGTAGACTCGAAAGTGGGAAATCTAGAATGTCTGCAAAAATTTTTTACAGCGTAGCAGTAGACATGAAATTGGCCATCTTCGCCGTAGCCTAGGTCCAACTGTCCATTCTAACTCACCGTGCAGTTGCATGCAGCATGCCTGCTCATGCAAGTATTAACAAGAAGACTTTCTTTGTGGTGAGATTACATCATGAATATATTCAATGAATCCCAGTAAATCTCTAAGTAACTAACTCTCGACCTTCTCCAACTCGAACTGATAGAATTATGTTAGTGCCGAGCAAAAGAGTTGATTGGTCAACTCGTATCTTATTGGTTGATACATTATCTAATTGTATTCAGCGAAGTCACGCCTACACACACCTATGGAGTACGCACAGTATGCAATATAGTATGCACAGTGTACGCAGTATACAGAGTATCCTTAGTATACAGAGTAACCTTAGTATACAGATTATCCTTAGTATGCAGAGTATACTACTTAGCATGCACATATGAATTGAGTGCTACGCAGTAAAGGAGCCTTATTTTTCAAATATGGCTCATTTTGGAAAAAGCGCGAAAAAATTTTCATCTTGTTGAATGTTCAAACTGGGGCGTTGTGTTTTTATAAAATACGCTTCAGTATGTTTTCGTTCAAAAAAAGTTTTTGAAATTACGGGTTATGAATCATAACTTATGATAGTAAAATTTGATTGCAAATGTTCATTTAAGCCTATGTTTTTGCCGTGGTTTTAAGTACTGGTACCAGTTGTCTTTTTTGACTTTCATGCCTATATAATCTTCTTTGCAATCACAGATAAAATGATAAATGCTTTCTGGGGTTTTGTAAAGAGAGAGATAATCAGGTTTTGCACTGCGGCTAAATAATTGGCTAATTTTAACAGTACGCAGAGATCGTTGCAACATTTAAGCATCTTTCACAAGTTAACTGTAAAAAACGTATAATTGCCAATATAAAGCTTTTTAAGATCAACTTTACTTTTTTCTCCGTTATTCGATAACTGAAACTTCCGATTTTGAACTTACGCAAATGAGCTGAGTACTGGTTTTTGAATGAATATTTTCGGAAATTTGGACGGCTCATTCTCTTGCTCTAACTGTGGTAGGACTCCTACCATAGGACAGTGGTGACAAGTCATGACACCGATAAAGTTCACCTGCAGATGAACCTATTTAGTAACTTTTCGGACCTACATCATTTTTGTAGTTCATCAAACATTCAGTTGCTGTTGGTTTTCTGTAGTGTTCTGACTCAGAACTTCTGAGTTTAAAGTTTTGTTTACTATAGCTAGAATATTTGAACGTTAATTCTCCATAGTTTTGATTATGAATCCTATATTTTGGTCAGAATTATTCAGTTTTTCGAACAACTTATTTTTTCAAAGCGACTAAGATATCGCCAGTGGCGATTCGCCATCCGATTCGCCACCGAACTTGTGATATGCTTGAACTGATCCGTTTTCAATTTAATTTTTAATTATTTCAGTTTCAAACATTTGACAGAATATGTTGGCGATCAAAGGTGAAATTTTAAAGCATATAGAACTAGGGCGTCATCCGTGGAGGCTCTTAACAGGTGACTTCCTAAATTTTACCCTGTTCAAAATTTTTTAAACTTATTTCTCTGGAATCCTTAGCAGAAAATATTTGGAAAAGCTTAGCTATAATTTAGCTACTTTCACTGTATTAAAATATTTGTTCGTTTTGTTTCTTCGCTCTCGTTCACACTCTGAATCAAACTTGTTAAAACGATACTACGGATCGGCAGAAATACTCCAAGGCCCCCATTATCCGGAATTAAAAAAAATTTTACACACCTAAACTTGCCGAATTGATAAGCCGACCCATCCACCGTTTTAAATTTATTTTATTTAACTCATGCAGAAAAATATTTTCTCGATGTGGTAAAATTTAGGTTATTTCCGTCTATTTTCACAAATTAAAATTTTCGATTTTAACGTAAAATCGTATAAAATAAAATTCAATGAATCCGAGCTAGTGGCCGAAAGCGTATTAAAGAGTTCTAAGTGATAAATAAAAAATAATACATTTTACTGTTATTTAGACACCATGGTAGCAAAGGCGCGTTTTTTTTGTGTGTTTTTTCAAAAGAAGATTTATAAAGTAAAAATGATTGATTTGAAAAAAAAATCTGATTATACAAAGTGAGCTCAGAAGTGTCAAATTTTGTTCGATAACGGTTTCATCCGAAAATTTTGAAGTGCCAAAAAAAATTCTTATCAAGAGAAAAAAAATCGAAAAAGTGCAAATCTGTCAAAATGCACCGACCCCCTTAAGAACGTAAAAAGCCCTTAAGACGTAAAAAGCCAAACGTTATAAAAATATCATTGATAACTCATATCATCATGAGTGATAAAAAAATAATGAGTGGTCAAAAATACCAAAATATTCCTGGCTGAATTTTGAGTGTGTTGAAAGAAATTCACCAATTTGACATAATAGACAGTGGTTTTAGCGATTAAGAAATTCGTAACAAGAAAAAAACAAAGCAAACTTCTATAACAATTTTTTTCAAAAAATGAGACAAAACTGCCTGCTTTAATACAGCAGCTGTATTTGACTTGTGTAATATAAATTATGTTGTACACAAAACTTCATTTACCAACGAATTTGACCACAAAATAGAGCAATTTTAGTATGCAATGTATCTTTTTAAGCAAAATTATAGGGGTAATCCCTAACTGGAACACTTCCTCCAACTGAAACGCTTTTTTAGCTCGGTAAGTGTTCCAGTTAGAGGTGTATGACTGTATAAGTTATATGGATTGCAGATCCTCAGAGGCCATGGCCGGCCAGATCCTGCATATTTAAAAAATGCGAAACTAATTTATTGGTTAATCCCTCGAAAATTTGACCAATGAAATCGGCCTTTTCTGCAATTCAGGGTTTTGATTGGATGCTAGTATCCCTCGTTGTTTGTATCATCCAAATATTCAGAAACTGTCCTCTGCGAGTCGGTAATTCAAATATTTAAAATTATTTAAGAAAATGGACTTTTTCGGTATGAACTAAAAAATCTGTCTTACTTTAGAAAATGTTTTTATAATTTATATATGTCAGAACTTCTGACTTAAAATATGCAGGCACTCATTTCGTAATGATAATTTTTATGGCTTCTGTCGCAAGTTGAAAATTATATAATCTTAACAATAGCCATAATTTATGGCGAATAATTTATGGGTCATAAAGGTTATTATAAATGTTTTGTGAAATTAACGACGATTATATTTATCATTTTAATAACGTTTCACTTTTATTTTATATCTCGATAAAAAAACACTTTCTACTTTTTATTTTGCGATTCTATAAAATAGACTTTTTCCAGGAGTAATGACTCATTTTGTCATCTGATGTGTCTAAATTTATGCACAATTCATTCTTAAAAATGTTTAATTACGCATTATCTGAAAAAGAACAAAAAATATTTGAGTTTTTATTCTTTTTGTCTTGGGATAATAATAGATCGCAAAAATAGGCGCTTAGCTAGAGATTTACGGTTTCATCAGCACAATAACAAAGCAGTGAAATAAATGAAATCTCAGAAAAAAAACTGGGTAAGTTTTTATTTTTCTGTCTATATGTCAGGATTTACTATGTTTTGACACACTTACTACATAATAGTTTGAATTGAAAATAGAAGATAACCGAAAAAAAGGATTATGTTGAACAATTACCCAATGTGTTCATGGAACAAGTTGTTCGTTTCAAGAAAAATCTTGGTCATTTTTTATTTTCTGTCTATATTTCAGGCTTTCCTATTTTTTACACATTTACTACAACATAGTTTGAATTGAAATTGGTGGAAAACCAAAAAGAGATGTTTTGGAACAATTACTCAACGTCCGATCTTTGAAAATATATTATATAATATTCAAATGTGACTATTGAACACTTTGTTCGTTTCAAATTGTATAACTAAATCAATAAAGCGTGATATTTGCGCAATAGAGTGTATTTACACTATTATTTAGCATTTCACTTGTATACTCTGATGGTTTTATAGAAAACTCACTGATGTTAAATTTGGAATATAGTCTATATTATATAGACTAAATAAAATAGAACGTTTTGGTAGTTTTTGATTGAATTTAAGCGTTTTTTTTGTTTTAGTATAGATTTATAATCATTTTTGAGTAGTTGATTAGTTTGTCTGAGTGAAAGATAAGATCACATGAATAGATGAGTGGAAGAGACTGCGACGGATAACGCAACTCATTTTCTAGATATCTCGCTTCTTTAACTTACCTGAAATTTGAACCGTTATCACAAAAGTTATTTCCCCTTGCACATGTTTATTCCTATCACAAAATTAGTCTTGTATAAGGTCAAAACGTGCTATTTATAGAATATAAACGATTTGGAATAATTTATTTGGAGAGTCAATAATGGCCACTGATTGTATCTGAGCATCTTTTAACACCTTATCTTAACATCTTTCAACGAGTTTTCATGGATATTTAATGCAGGACACAAACTTTCAATTAGCTGACTCCAAAGGGAAGGAGTTTCTAAAGATATTTTTGTTTGCAACGTTACGAGATGAACCAGTTGGTCAAAACTCACCTCAAAATTGTAAAATCTTCGACAAATATCTTGAAAAAATTAAGAATTTTAACCCTTGGTCTTCGAACAGGCCAGGGTTTTTTTAATCACTAAATGGCGTCGAGTACTGCCCTTCGCCTTTTTTTCGGTATTGATAAAACTTTATTGAAAAATTATACGAAAGTACATACAGTGAAGGTTCGACATAACTCGAAGCATAACACAGGTTTATTGACAAAAACCTGAAACAGAATTAAAAGCCTTAATTTGATGTCTTTGTTAGCAAACCGCATAATGCAATTTGAAGATGCACTGACCGATACGTGCTTTTATTTTCAGAGCCAAATAAAGAGCAATCAAGTTCTCATTATAAATTTCACGATGTTAAAACGTTATGCTGCATAAATTACGCATTATTTCTTAAGAAAAGATAAAATTTGAAAAAATGTTGAGAATTTTGAATTAACCAATCGGTAAAATCTTGTAACCCAAAAGTTTTTTAATTTGAGTATATCGAGATAACAAGTTCACCGCGATACCTTATAAGGGTTGAAGTTGCATAATTGTTAATTTTGTTTGTCATCTGATGACTGTTTTTATTTATTTTTGGATTACATTCATCAAAATTTATCAAAAATTAATGAAAAGCAAAATTTTAAATATTTTACTTAAACTCGAGTGCAGATCAGATTTAAGATAGGCAAATTTTTAAAAGTATCAAGATGATCAAGTATATAAAATCTAGACAATTATACAGTATTATACGGTTTAATTAAAGTCAAATGCGAAGCAAAGTTTCAGGCAAAAATTTTCAAATTTTCAAAATTCTGGATTTTCTTCCAGATTAGTTTCAAATAAAAATAAATGCAAAGATGAAATTAAATAGTAAATAAACGCTTGTATTACAAAAGGACTAGAATGTACCAAAAAAATAAAACCTTAATTTTTCGGGCTTTTAATTTTTCAACAATTTTTAATTGCAGGTTGAGAAAATCTTGTTAAGTTCATTGACAGCGTAAAATTCCAAAGTTTGTTTTGAGTTGAATGACTAAGATTTCGATGAATCAAAATCTTGCAAAACATCTTATTCAAAATAATGGTATTTTCAGTTAAAATTATCAGTATTTGAAGATTGAAGTTTCGTGTCAAAAATTGGGCGGTGGAGATTTTTGCTTGCACTTTTTTTTTACAAAATCGTGCATTATGCACGATTTTGCAAGCGTGTGAAATTAAGGGGGTGTGGGCGGTAATTAAGGGGGTTTGGGCGGTAATTAAGGGGGTTTGGGTGTTAATTAAGGGGGTTTGAGTGGTAATTAAGGAGGTTTGGTCCCTAATTAAGGGGGTTCCGACCCTAACCCTCAAAAATTTAAAATTCAATTTATTGATCAATAAAAGTTAAATTTCAAAGAAAAAATTGCTTGTTAAATTATTTCACTGATGCTTATTTGTATTCCGGCTCTAAAGTGATGCAATTGGCTGGGATGTTCATTTTGAAGTCCATTCGTCGGCCGGCGAGATCAGCTTGAAATAATTTTAATTTCAAATAAATTTCTTGATTTTCAAACAAAATTTTTCTTTAATATAAATCGATATCAGAAAAATCGACTAAAAATTAATTATTTCTGTGCTGTGTTTTTTGTCTATAAGGACAGGTGACATTTTCCCAAATCGTTCTAAGCTAATGTTTCCAAATTTTCCTAATCTATCTGTCCTCAGGTACAGTAGTTACTCTGTTAGAGTTACCCCTATTGGAGTTACCTTTTATCTGTTAGAGGTACCCTTTTTTGAGGAGTTCATGTCAGTTATCTGTTAGAGTCACCCCTTATAAAAAAACTCTAGACTTTCAAAATTACATTTCAATTTTTTCCCCACAGTATTATACAGAATTACTGCGGTTTTTGGCCAAACGGGAATTATGCGAGAGGGATATTGAAATTTATCCTACTTTTGATTTCATGCCCAACTTTTATGGTTTTTAGTAAATAATATAATTTGTAACTGTTTATGTATTTTCTACAGTTCTATATTATTTTATGGAGATATAGTTACGCTTATTTCACACTAATTTTATCACACTAAATTCTCAAGCGATTGACGGGCGAAATTTCGGTATACGGTCCAAACTTCAATTTCTAAAACATATTTTTGAACCCAAATTTCTAAATCTTTACTGTGATTAAATAATAAATTTCGAATTAAACAAATAACGAAGTTGCCACAAATTAACGAACTGTTCATTGAGAATTTACCCACAGTAGTTTTATCTCCTGATTGCAGAAAAAAGTTCGATAACTCCTAATCTTTAGAGCTAGCTAAAGTTATAGATAACGTTATAGATATACGTAAAGTTATA
This sequence comes from Oikopleura vanhoeffeni, assembly GCA_004367855.1. NCBI lineage: Eukaryota > Metazoa > Chordata > Appendicularia > Copelata > Oikopleuridae > Oikopleura > Oikopleura vanhoeffeni. The sequence goes on from SCLH01000830.1 coordinate 186,161, forward strand.
GATAGCTAAAGTTATAGATAACTTCCATAATGTTTGCCAGTTTCTGGCAGCCAAGGTGTAGATTCTCTTCACGTAATTTAATCAAAAAAATTTATCCAAGATAGCTATATTTCGACGGTTCACGCTCAATTTTTTAAAGTGGCATTTTTTGAATATCAAATTTTTCGATAACGTTTTTAAAACTAGAATTTTATTTTGTTGAATAATGAAATTTAAGTTATGTCTGTTTTTTAAAATACAAAAAACCGACATTACTTAAATGATATAAGTTAAAAAAAAGAGAACTCTCAAGAATTGGAAAAAATATTGAGTAATCATCTGTTAGAGTTACCCCGAGATCCCTCGTTAGAGTTACCTTTTATCTGTTAGAGTTACCTTTTTTTCAATAGTTCAGGGGTTACTCTAACAGAGTAACTACTGTAGCTATTTTTTAGGGGAACCCACCTGTCGTCGAATAACTCGAAGGCCATAATATGATATCGACAAACTATTTTTTGTATCATGGACCAAGTAAATTTGTGATACGGAAAATTCAAACCAAAATCAAAAAGCCTAGCTTTTGGCATATATATGGCCCTATTTTTCTCCAAATTGTCCTTATAAACAGAAATCACAGTATATTGAGCGTGAAATCTTTCTCACCGTACCCATTTCTTGTCTTGAGGTGATAAATCGGTATAAGCCTTGCTTGAAATTTCTCCACGAATTTCATTTCGTAAACTATTCGAATAATGGTCTCTCAACGGCAATTCCATGCAATATGAAGTTCTTTCAAAATCGACAAATACGTTTCGATAATCATTGTCACTTCGTTTTCTGACCAAGATGATAAATTTCGTTTTAGATGTGTAGATACATAAGAGGCGGTTTACCCTGTATTCAATTTGAAGCATGTTCAATCGCTCTCAGGCCTTTATTTAAGAGTCGAATACCCCCTTAACCCCTCACACTCCCAAACCATTGAAATTCCCTCACACCAAAACGCCATTCGGGGACGCCACTGTTGGGCGTTATTGCAGATAATAATGCGATAAATATTCATATATTTTTAATGACACAAGATCAAGGATAGACTAAAATTAAAGCTTTATAATTTTTTTAATTTTAATTTTGTGTGCTCGATAATGCAAGACAAATAGAGGTTTAGTTCCGGGTACCTCATCGGAAAACTATATATTTTTTCAATCACAAATGAATAACAAAATATTAATTAGAACACTGGCTACTCAAATATAGTCTCTGATTTTAAAAAAAGCTCATCTCAATCGTCTGAAAAAGAAGTTTTCGTATCCCTTTAGCGCAAAACTTAAATTTTTAAAATTTAATTTTTTCAAAAATTTATTATCTTGGTCAATATAGCCGAAAAATGAAGTTAAGTTTTTTCCAACAAAAAAAATTATTCCAGAGTGATATGAAATTATAAATATAAGTCAAACCTTGGCTTTCTGAATTTTTCTCTGAGTGAAAATACTCTTTCATTAGCATAACAACATGATAATTTCTATTTTCTTAACCAAAAAAGTACATTTCCAAAAATCGGTAAAAAAACTATTTTGAGGATAAAAATAAATGTATTGAGATACAAATAAATGTATTTGAATCAAGATCTCAAGCCACTAAAAAGGGACAACTCAGTTTTTCGGCTGCGTTAGGCTTGATTACTCGCGGATATAAAATAAATCAAGCTTCAGCTAGATTTTGCAGCAGCCTTGACAAGACTTTAGTCGTGTATTTGTCTAGATGGCGTAAAATACAATTTTTTATAAAATCTCAATTATTCATCTCCGACGGAAATCATAATAAAAAACATGAAATTAAAATTAAAAAATGCCTTATTATAATGAGAACAAGATCCGAGATTTTGTTGAACTACTTAGATATGATACACAGACTGAGGATCTTAGTGATTCTGGATGAAATTGAGAAATTAAATGAATGAAAAGCAATGATTAAAAATGTTAAATTCGTTGAAGAACTAGAGATTCTATCTAATTCTATCAAAAATTAAACTAATTTCTTCAAAATTATATAATCGCGAAAACTAGAGTTTTTTTTTTTTTCGAGTTTTAGAGGAAATCACTTGAAAAAAATAAAATTTCAATAAAGACCAGAGAAAAAAATAATTATACCAGGAGTAGCTCAGATATTTCCTAAATCTGAGTCTCCTCAGAATTTAATTTTATGTGTTTGTATTTACGCTAGGGTTTTTGTACAAAAATTGGGCGAAATCATAAAATAAAGTAGGAAAAATATCTTTGAACTGCTTAGTCTTATCAAATTTTTGAAACATTACTAGAAAAAGAATTGCGACTCTATGAACATTTGAATGAAAAGTCTGTGGATAATTATTTCTATCTCGTTTTGGGGATTTAAAACCTCGCGTCCTAATGGCGTTTGGTGTGAGGGGTTAACGTTAAAAATAGCACTGCATTGTATTTTATTGACAAAACTTTTCTACCGTGTAAACTAGACACGAGTTTACCTAACCTAGGTCTAACTCTTCAAAGATAGGGATAGATTTAGTGTACACTTAAAATTAAGGTGTACACTGGACACAGTTTCCTAACCCTAGGTCTAACCCTTTCAAGATAGGATATATTCAGTGTAACTAAAATTAAGGTGTACACTGGACACAAGTTTCCTAACCCTAGTCTAACCTTTCAAGATAGGGATAAATAAGTCTACAACTAATAATAAAGATGTATACCGGACACCAAGTTTCCCTAACGTATTCTTCTTGCACCAACCCTAGTTTTTTTCTTTGACAAATAGTTTTGCATCGTTTCCAGTGTACACCTTATTTAAGTGTACACTGAAATTATCCCTATCTTGAAAGGGTTAGACCTAGGGTTAGGAACTTGTGTCCAGTGTACATAATGAACAACGTGTGCAAAAAATGTTTGTCGTGAAAAAAATAAGGTTGGGGTGAGAAGAGTAGGGTTCCGCAGGAACCCTATTTCTTCTTGCACCCAACCTAGTTTTTTCTCTGACAAACAGTTTTGCATCGTTTCAGTGTACACCTTAATTTTTAGTGTACACTAAATATATCCTTATCTTGAAGGGTTAGACCTAGGTTAGGTAAACTCGTGTCTAGTTTACACGGTAGAAAAGTTTTGTCATATAAATTCGATGCGGTGCTATTTTTTAACGTTAAGGAGGGTATTCGACTCTGATTAAATAAAGGCCTGAGAGGCATTAAACATGCTTCAAATTGATACAGGGTGATAACCGCCTCTTATGTATCTACACATCTAAAACGAAATTTTTCATCTTGTTCAGAAAACGAAGTGACAATGATTATCGAACGTATATGTCGATTTTGAAAAACTTCATATTGCATGGAATCGCCGTTGAGAGACCATTATTCGAAAAGTTCACGAAATGAAATTCGTGGAGAAATTTCAAGCAAGGCTTATACCGATTTATCACCTCAAGACAAGAAATGGTACGGTGGAGAGATTTCGCGCTCAATATACTGTGATTTCTGTCTATAAGGACAATTGGAGAAAAATATGGGCATATTATATGGCCAAAGCTAGGCTTTTTGATTTTGGTTTGAATTTCCGTATCACAAATTTACTTGGTCTGATACAAAAAATGTTTGTCGATATCTATTATGCCTTCGAGTATTCGACCGACAAGGTGGGTTCCCTTAAAAAATAAGCTACTAAGGACAGATGATAAGGAATTTGGAAACATTAAGCTTAGGCGGATTTGAAAATCTCACCTGTTCCCTGAAGACAAAAAACACAGTAAAAATAATTAATTTTTAGTCGATTTTTCTGAATATCGATTTATATTAAAAAATTTGTTTGAAATCAAGAAATTTATTTGAAAATTTAATTATTGTAAGCTGATCTCGGGCCGACGAATGGACTTCAAAATGATATTCCCAGCAATTACATCAATTTAGGGCTGGAATACAAATAAGCATCAGTGAATAATTTAACAAGCATTTTTTTCTTTGAAATTTAACTTTATTTATCAATAAATTGAACTTTTAAATTTTGAGGGTGAGGGCCGGAACCCCTTAATTTGGGCCGTACTCCCTTAATTAGGGACCAACCCCTTAATTAAGGGACCACCCCCCCCCCTTAATTAGGGACCAACGCCTTAATAGGGCACCCCCCTTATTGGGACCAAAACCCCTATTAGCGAAACCCCCCTTAATTAGGGACCACCCCTCCCTCAATTTAATAACTCGAGTCAAGCAAAGCCAGATAACACGTGCTTGACCTGGCTTATTTTTAAAACAAAATTTAAAGAGTGACATAATTCAAATGTATTAAGTCGAAAGCTAAATTTTTTGATCCTTGATTAAAAACAGGCAAAGCTGGGTAGAGAAGGGATCAGAGAAGGGTTAGAGGGGTGGTCAAGTCAAGCCAACAAAATTTTGTTTTGTCAAGCTAAGCCAACTAAATTGTTGCCTGGTCAAGCCAAGCCAACAAAATTTTGTTTGGTCAAGCCAAACAAATGTCTCAGGCAGCCTGAGTCAGGCTTCGACTAAGCGATGGCGAGTCTGCCCTAACTTGTGATCAAAAATGTTAATTATAATTTTTGAATCACCATTTTTTGATTCCTCCCTCACATTCGCCCCATCTCTCCTAATACTCATTTAAATCATAGCATATTTAGAAAGAACGCAACAATTTTTTTTAAACTCTTCTCAACTTTCCGATACATCTTCGTTATTGATTTCAATGGAGATTCTCCATAATCCAAAAGCCCAAAATATTTATTAATTTTCTCCCAAAAATTCTCCGTTGAAATTCCGATCTAATCGGAATATTTGAGCGATTAGCGTTCATCGATCGATCCGATCAAGTTTATCACAAAAATTTCTCAATCGATCGGTAATCAATCAGTTTTTTTTTCGGTCAACCGATTAGGTCAATCCGATCAAGTTTATTTTAGGTCAATCTTATCAGGTCAATCTTATCAAATTTGTTTTCTAGCAATCTGATCAGGTTTTTCAAGACGGTTTGCCACGGCACTGCGGGACCCTGGTATAGACAGTCGCATTTATCGGATGGACAAAAGTATAATTTTATAAAAATAACCGACGAATATTTTTAAAATATATTTATTAAACTTTTATAATTTATTTTAAGGGAAATGCGACTCTTATTAGACATAATTCCCGGTGATAAAGTGAAATTGAACAATGGAGGAACCGAAATAAACTTTTTTGTAGCTTTTCTTACTTTCTTGCGATAAGTACATCACAAATTGTTTTTGCGTTTACACTTGTAGTTACGGTATTTTTTTTAAAGAGACATTTTGTAACTTCAAATTCTATCTCCTCCCAGACCATATATTGAAATAAGCTAAAATTGAACAGAACACGTAACGATAGCATGCCGAACTTAAGCGCGAGTTTGTTTTTTATCCGACGACTAAAGATTTCGAGAGACGGCTAGAACCGAAGTTTCCGGCAACATTTAAACATCAAGCATACCTTAAAATCATCCAAATGGCAAAAAAACTGGATCGTAGAATCTTTCTTTCAAATCATATATCGATTCGGTTCCAAAAAAAAATAATGAATTTTTTTCAAATTTGTTTTAGTATTCGGGGGTTGATTTATTAGGATGTTCGCCTATGTTTCACTTCCAGAAATTAAATTCGGAACTAGAACATAAAATACAGATGAGAGATTAGCCTTAGGAAAGTGTTTTGTGCATGCATAAAAATTAAAATAAAACTTATTGGTATCATAGAGCAGTTATTTTTTTCGAAGTGAATTTCTAAATTTTTAACATAAGTATCTCATGAAAAAAAATTAATCATATAAAAGTGAATTTAAGCAATTCAAAATTGTCCACAGTTGTACCTTTACCATATTTACTTGTTACAAAAAGTCTATGATCTTGTTTTTGTTGAAAAAAAAAAATATGTAAAATCATGATTTTCCATTAATTTATTGACTTATTTATCAATAACTTTATGATTAAACATATAAATCCAAAGCGACAAACTGAGTACTTATATTACTTGTGCATCGTTTTCGACACAAATGCAATTTGTGACGACAACTGTGACCGTGAATCACGTGATATGGTATACTTGGTTTTCTCACTATATTTTCGTAAAACAAAAAAATAAAATTCTAGAATATAAAATTTCGATGCCAATATATTACTCAACTTCCTCATGCAGAAAAAATTGAAATTCCAACTGCCTCAAGCTTTTTTTGTTAACAACGTTCAAAGTAGAGAACAATTGGCTCTGATGCCTGGGCGGGAACTTTTTTTTATATGATCACAAAAGGTTAATGATGTTAAACAGGGCCTCAACTGGGTTTTTGCAAATTTCATGTTCATCTCTGTTATAATTAAGCCAAAAAACTTGCAAAAAACCGTAAATTTTTTGTTATAATAATAGATTGACATATCAGATAAATATGTTGGAGAATCATTATATTTATGAAATGTTTTAAGGTCATAAATATGTTAAATATCATTTAATATTGCCAGCATGAAATTTCAAATCCATTGTTTTTTGTCAATCTAAAACTTAAATGCTAAACATTTTTCAGAGAATAATACAATATTTCAAGCCACGTGAAAGAAAAAAAAATATGTTTTTCCAGTTTGATAACCCATAAATTCGGTGAAATTACTCGGAATATTCATTATGAGTTTTAAATTATGAATCAAATAAACGCTTCAGTAGTACTAATTTCACACAAAACTATGAGACTTCAAGCTTCAGAAGATGTCTTATATACACGTTTTTGGGTTATATTCCGCCTGATTAGCAAACGTAGTGTGTTTCAAAGTAGTAGGCCGGGTATTTACAAAGTGTGATTAAGTGATAAAAAGCGCATAAGTTTTTCAATAATTATGTGCGCATTACACTTGTCAGAATACAGTATTGTTAAAAATTCTGATAACGAACCTCATTAAACTTCTGGGTGAGGCCCATTCTTGTTTTAGAATTTAAATATAAATTTTAATGCATGTTAATTTCCAATTTACAAAATATAATATTTTAAATACTAACCGCAGCATTTTTTTATAAATACTAATTTAATTAATCTTTTAAAATTGCAATTTAACATGTTTAGTCAACTGAAAAATAAGTTACACAGGTCGAACGGCAACCGGCAAATTCCATTTATATTCCACTTAACAAAAATTAGACTTATTTTAGAAGTTTAAGGAAAAACAAGACAATAAAACAGAAATAAAATTCGTGACATAGCATGTTTTCTCGAAATTTGAAATCAATTTTCAGCGGAATCGTTGTTTAAAAGTTGTTTTGGAAACAGTCATTCAAATCATATTAAACTACCTATCGCGCACTATGACTATGGATGCAATAAAAAAAATTATTCGCAACCTCAAATTGGCAATTACACGAAATTTATTTCGGCAATTCATTTCGGAAATGAATTTTTGATCATTTTACAATATAAATATTATTTATAGTAAAAAGTTCGTACTCCATAGAAAATACAAATATAAGACTTTTCATGACGTATACATACCACAGTTTCTATTTGTTAACCAGCTGCAGTCCAATTTGACAGTAATTTTGATAAATGTTTCTCAAAAACCGGATCATTTTTATAGTGAAACACTTTCCGCACCGGTTTCTGAGCCCCCTTTTAGGAGTAACTTTATCATGTGTGCCACATTGAGGTGTTCATGAGGAATCTGATCATTTTTTAAAGTCAAGAGTGAAAGTCGTACACATTTTTCTTACGAGTATTTTTGCTGATCCGTCTGAAAGCTCAAAATAAATTTTTTATGATAATCATCTTACATTATTTAATAAATTCCGGAAATATTGATTTTCGATAGCTTTAAAAATATCAAATTTTGAGCCAAATTCAATTTGATGATTTCATGATTCCAAGAAACCGCACGTATTTTGGTACACTATGTTTTTTCACTCGGTTCAGGGAGTACATGGTTTTGTATAACTTTCTGTAACAACATTGCAGCAAAATTCTACTGAATCTATTTTTTTCATTATTTTTATTTTTTATTGTAGCTTATGTCTATATCCCTTTACACTTTTTGTTAGGACTGCTTAGCCACTACTCCTTTTAACGTGTTATTTAAACGTTGTGGCTACGCATTCTAACCAAAAAGTGATAAGTAGTTAGTGCCATGACGGTGAAACTTAACCGACTTTTAAGAGTCAAACGAGTGAGAACAAATGTTCATCGAAATATAACAATTATCACGAGCCAAGCAATTTTATCGTATTTGACTATATAAAGTTTTGTGATAAAAACACCGAGAATTTGGCGTCAATTAACAACACACTCGAGGGAAATTTCAACTTTTCATGAAGTATATTTTATATTAAAAAATTTTCCAAAAAATATTTAAAATAATCGCAAAATTTTTAATTTTCGATGATTTGATGAGTAGTGCATTTTTTTAACAAGCCAACAAATCGGAGAATTTTTAGTGTCCAGGGAAAACTTTAGTCTGATGACATTTTTGTGAGCCTCAGTAAGTTCTAAAAGGGCAACAATAAAACGTGGGCTACCTTCAGCTCATTTCGAGCTCAACTATCAAGACCTGATATTCAAGTATTGTTTATTCTAAAGGGATGTGTGGTGAATAGTTCGGGGTCAATAACGAATTTATCGAGTTAATATTTTATGAAAATTGGAAAAATAAGACAATTTGGTGGTTATTTCTTCAACCATGGTCAGGAAAGCACTGTTTGACTATTTCGTAAACATGGCAATTGTTCGGCCGAGTCGGAACCATATCTATCCATTAAAATTTATAATTTTTCAAAAATCGAAAAAACGATTTATGAAAAACAGCCCAATTAGAACAAAACCGTCGTGGGGCTCTTAGTTAATTTTTAATCTACAGAAGAGGACCAATTTGATTAGACTTCCTTAAATATGGTCAAATACGATTTTTGATTATAGGAAGTCAATCTCAGAATTTTTATTATACCTTAAACTCCAAGAGAGGAGACACATTTTAAAAAATAATTCCGTCAGATTTTGTTAGCTCGTTTCTGATTTGACAAGCCATTGTCACATACAAATGATTTAAGGATGCAAAAATTTTGTTCAAATATATTAAAGAAATCATATTTGACAGAAAAATTGTACTTTGCTCCGGCAATTGCATTGAAACCCCGATTTTCAACTTAATTCTTGACGACCCCCCCTGAATGAATATTTATGGGAATGTATATCCCTAAAAAATTCAATGTTGCATCACTGTAATGCCATGACATAGCTTTCATGTCCTTCTACAAACCTAGCCATCTTAAAAAGGTAGGATCTGCTGAGAGGCGTCATCTTGACTCTACATAATTACCACAACCTGCGCCCCCTGGTGTGGTGAGGGGGCGCGTGCACATAATAGAGGCAGGTACTTTGTTATTATTATCGTTGTACTATAGTATATATATATTTACACAGGATTTGAAAAATATTATTATAAAATATAGAATAATTAAATTAAATGAATTTTATTTTTGTAATGAATTGAATGAATGTAATGCTTGATAAAATATATTTAAAAAATTAAGATATAAATGAAATTGTCTTATTAAATCTCTCATAAAAAATTTGAACATACAGAAGTATAATTTGAAGGTGACTTTCAGGGAATATTGGAAATTTAAAGTTATGTGAAATTCCTTGAATGTTATCATTAATAATTAGATAAAAAGAACAGATTGAGAATTAGCACATTTTTATTTGACTGTACATTTTGGTCTTTGAAGGAAATTTCTGACAAAACCAGAGAGGTACAGTGACTTATACAGCTGACGAAATTACAAATTAATTCGTTAAAATTTCAGAAAATTGCTGGGCGACAAAAAATAATGATGTCACTTTAAACATTGACTTTAGCGGTAAAAATTTATAGAGTATAAATACCAATTTCTTCTAAAAAATTTATAAAATGTTCGACTTTAATCCAGAACACAAAAACCTAGTAGCCGGCATAGATGAGATGCCTTAAATGTGTAGACAAATCTTGCAAAGCAAATCGAAAATGTGTTGTTGGATACCGATTTAATTTCAACGAAAAGTACAAATTCGAAATAATGCGCAAACAAAAAAATTGATCGTTGTTAACAAACACTTTCTGTTTATTAAAAAATGTCCCTTTTTTCGCAGGTGTATATTTTGTGGTTGTTGAAAATATTTGACCAGTGTCATTATTCATAATGACTGCAATCAGTCATTCTGTTTTTCATATTTTCTAATTTGGTACTGTTAATGTCTTTTCAGACGATATTCTTCAGAATTGTCAACCGATTTTTCAAATTCCTGAAGAATCATCTTTTGGAAGAACTTCCTTTATGTTAAATTTTACTTTTCAATACATTACAAAATAAATTCATTTACAAATAATTCATATTACAAAATAAATTTCATTTACAAATAATTCATTTTAATTTAATTATCTTATATATTTATAATAATATTTTTTTTCAAATCCTGTGTTTATCACGGATGATATTATATTAATACAACGATATATATATACAAGTACCTGCCTCTATTATATGCAGCGCGCCCCCTCACACACCAGGGGGCGCCAGGTGTGGTAATTATGTAGAGTCAAGATGGACGCTCTCAGTCAGGAGCTAAGCCTTAAATGCTGTTATCTCATAGCGCGTGTCGAATCCCACTATGTTGTCTCATTTATATAGTTGATCAGTGTTATCACTTCAAGCGATCCACTAAGACAATCAAAATCTTCNCTTAAAAATGCTTGTTATCTCTATAGCGCGTGTTCGAATCCCACTTATGTTGTCTCATTTTATATAGTTGATCAGTGTTAATCACTCAAGCGATCACTAAGACAATCAATAGGACAACATTGGTGGGATTCGAACACACGCTATAGAGATAACAAGCATTTTTAAGATGGACTTAGGTTGGAAAAATGAATTCTTTTGTTCTTCTTCAATAAGGCTCATATAAAATTAAGTCTTATTAATTTTAAATAAAAGTTTGAGTGGATTTAAGTGGCATATGAACTTTTTGAGATTAAAGGGCAGCGGTGAATGTAAATGTTAACTTTCCCGACACGTCAAAATTTTTTAGGTTCACATGTTCTAGTTTCAGTACGTATTGTTCTCCCGACATAACATGTGCAGATAAGTTTATCAAAATTATTTATTAATAATAATGTTATTAAAAGATACATACTTTGGTTAACGTTTTTCATTTATTATTTTTATCAAACCATTATTTATATTAAAGAAAGGGTTATGATAAATGAAATGAAATCCTCATCCAAAAAATAGACACCGGTCATTAAAAAAATTGATTCAAAGTTACAGGTCGAGTTTTGATACATGTTGTTACAGAAATTTTTAGAAATAATGTTTACCTCGAACCAAGTGCAAAAACATGCTGTTACAGAAGAAGTGCTGGTTGTTGTGGATTAATTAAAATTATCGATTTTGAACTTGTCACAAAATTTTATCATTTTGAAGGGATCAAAACTAATATTTCCATCAATTTATAACGGGGACTTCGTTGCCGAGTTAACTATTTTTATATATAAGGTTTTTTCTCGACTTTTTTAAAAAGTCAGTTCATTATTCCTATTTTTGAAATATTTTTTACACAGACTACGATAGAATCATTAAATTATTTTTTCTACAAAGTTTCAGATATAAATACAACCATTTCAATCGTTAAAATTTTTCCTTTTGATCAGATGGGTTTAACGCCGACGCAATTTCCATAGCAAAAGATCTGGAAAAAAGTCCTTGGAAAAATTATCGATAAAAATGGTTAACCTCGTTTATAAAAGATGTTACAAAACTTGGTCATAATTCAAAATAGATGCCTTCAGAGAAATCGATAAATTTTTTTAGACTGAGAAATTTCCATTACAATTTAATCTGCAAGAAAATTATCCGCCGAAAAGTTCACCCGCCAGATAATTATTCGCCAGAAAGAANGCAAACCATTTGGCTTTAAATTATTCTCGAATTTATATTGAAAATTCAAAATCAAAAGATAGGCAATTTCAAAAACGGTTTTGCGTTTTGGACCACTTACCGACTGAAATTTTGAAATTGTTTTTTAACATGGATCATTTGTATTCATGATTTTCTAGAACATATAAAAAAATCACTTACTGTGGGCATAAAAAAGTTTTGTCAGGCCTTCCTTGGCAAACGTGTATCGAAAGGTATTTTAAGCTAAATTCAATAATAAAAATATTTAAGAAAATATATCACAATAAATATATGTATACAATTTTGTATTGATAACTTAAACTTTTTGAAATTCAGCTATACATTTATTTCCTACGAGTCTGTTTCAAAAAGCTTGTTCCAAATTAAATTTGATCAAATATTTCGACATAAGCCATCCTTTTTGAAAACAGACAGTCTATGAGTGACTTATTTAGAAAATTGAAATCAAAACAAAAAAAATTAAATAAACTAATACGGTAAATAGGTCAACCTTAACGACAATCAAAAATACGAGTGTAGGAACCCAAACAACCTTGAATCGACAAAAACTCAGCTTAATAAATTTAATTATAAAGTGAAAATGATGTTTTTAATCAAAGTTGAAATAATTCCAAAGAATTTTTGGTTTTGAATGCTGAAACTAAACTAAATACAATGCCTAGATTCTACATCGAATGCGTATTTTAATGCTCGCAGCTTTATTATGCAAAACGTAGCAAATAATTAATTATTAGAAATTGTATAATGGCATCTTCGGCATATTACTACCGGTAATACGTGCTTTAAATTTTCATAATTGTAAAAAATAAGCTATACAAGCGGTTTATATGCAGAAAATTTATTATACAGAAAAATAAGCATAATTTTCATGCTAGAGAATGATAGAATTTCTATAACTTCTATCAATTTTAAGAATTATTTTTTGTCCATAGTGTCTATTTTTTCAGAAACGCTGATGAACTCCTTCCGTTTCACACATGTATAGACTAGACTAGTTGAGTAAGTCAATAAAATTGACTCGGGCATGATAGAATAAGTTCTCTGCTTGAACATGAATTCTTGATAGCACGGTACATGTCTCAATTTCAGGCCGACCGACTTAATTATTTCCAAATCAGCTTTTATTTCTTAGCTCTGACCTCAATTCAACTTATTGAAGCCATTTCAATTCCCGTTTTATATAAAATTTTTGGAGAATCAGAAATCATTTTAACCTGATTTTATGATACAGGCTGAGTGATCAAATTATTATGGACTAGAGTTTTAGATATAGATATTTGTGTGTGTGTGTGACCAAATCTGTGAGTCCAATCAAAAAGCGCGGATGTGGATTTCTCATAATCTTATTAATAACTTTTATCTTACTAATTAATTTAATATTTGGCTTAATTATTGAATAATTTTATACTTATATTGATTTTTTCAAAGGAATATGGATTATAAGAAAAACTGACAAATACAACTTATTGGTAACCTTTTAAGGGGCTAACTTTACTTTATTCACCTTTTTTTTATTGGACCCGTTTTTACGTGACCTCTTTTTTTAGTCTGCTCAAAGCCATTAAAATTGAATAAGTCAGCCTGTAGAAATCAGTATTCTAAATCTGGAATCCTGATTTGGGATGAGTCTTCAATCTCGATCCCGTCCCGATCTCGTGTCGTATTTATGGTGCTAGATTAAGGGAGTAACCGACGGAGGCTTTATCTAAAAAATATATAATGCTGCCTTAATGAATTTTTTGCATCGCCCTCTTTGAAGCGCGCCTGTGATTCGCTGGCAATAGTTGTACGATAGTTGTTGAGGCCGCAAAATAAGCTAGTTGTGAAAAATCCACATATGTACAGTAAAAAATTTATTTTTGCTTCATTCGAAATTTTGTTAACCGGTATTTCTACTGTTACCGTCGTACAAAAAAGTTTTGGTTGTTATTTTTGAAAAATTTTAGAGTAACCTTTTAGAGTAACTTTATCATGTGTGCCACATTGAGGTGTTCATGAGGAAATCTGATCATTTTTTAAAGTCAAGAAGTGAAAGTCGTACACATTTTTCTACGAGTATTTTTGCTGATCCGTCTGAAAGCCTCAAAATAAATTTTTTATGAATAATCAAGTTTTGTAACATTTATTTAATAAATTCCGGAAATATTGATTTTCGATAGCTTTAAAATTATCAAATTTTGAGCCAAATTCAAATTTGATGATTTCCATGAATTCCAAGAAACCAGCACGTATTTTGGTACACTATGTTTTTTCACTCGGTTCAGGGAGTACATGGTTTGTATAACTTTCTGTAACAACATGCAGCAAAATTCTACCTGAATCTATTTTTTCATTATTTTTATTTTTTATTGTAGCTTATGTCTATATCCCTTTATCACTTTTTGTTAAGACTGCTTAGCCACTACTCCTTTTAACGTGTTATTTAAACGTTGTGGCTACGCATTCTAACCAAAAAGTGATAAAGTAGTTAGTGCCATGACGGGAGAACTTAACCGACTTTTAAGAGTCAAACGGGAGAACAATGTTCATCGAAAATTAACAATTATCACGAGCCAAGCAATTTTATCGTATTTGACTATATAAAAGTTTTGTTGATAAAAACACCGAGAATTTGGCGTCAATTAACAAACACACTCGAGGGAAAATTTCAACTTTTCATGAAGTATATTTTATATTAAAAAATTTTCCAAAAAATATTTAAAATAATCGCAAAATTCTTTTAATTTTTCGATGATTTGATGAGTAGTGCATTTTTAACAAGCCCAACAAATCTGGAGAATTTTTAGTGTCCGGGAAACTTTAGTCTGATGACATTTTTGTGAGCTCAGTAAGTTCTAAAAGGGCAACAATAAACGTGGGCTACCTTCAGCTCATTTCGAGCTCAACTATCAAGACCTGATATTCAAGTATTGTTTATTCTAAAGGGATGGTGGTGAATAGTTCGGGGTCAAGAACGAATTTCATCGAGTTAATTATTTTATGAAAAATTGGAAAAATAAGACAATTTGGTGGTTTATTTCTTCAAACATGGTCAGGAAAGCACTGTTTCACTATTTCGTAAACATTGGCAATGTTCGGGCCGAGTCGGAACCTATCTATCCATTAAAATTTATAAATTTTTCAAAAATCGAAAAACGATTTATGAAAAAACGAGGCCCAATATGAACAAAACCGTTCGTGGGGCTCTTAGTTAATTTTTAATCTACAGAAGAGACCAATTTTGATTAAGACTCCTTAAATATGGTCAAAATACGATTTTTGATTATAGGAAGTCAAATCCAGGAATTTTTATTATACTTTGAAACTCCAAGGAGGAGACACATTTTTAAAAAATAATTCCGTCAGTTTTGTTAGCTCGTTTCTGATTTGACAAGCCATCTGTCACATACAAATGATTTTAAGGATGCAAAATTTTGTTCAAATATATTAAAGGAAAATCATATTTGGTCGAAAAATTTGTACTGCTCCGGCAATTGGCCATTGAAACCCCGATTTCAACTTAATTCTTGACGACCACCCCCTGAATGAATATTTATGGAAGATTTATCCCTAAAAAATTCAATGTTGCATCACTGTAATGCCATGACATAGGCTTTCATATCCTTCTACAAACCTAAGCCCATCTTAAAAATGCTTGTTATCTCTATAGCGNGATCGGGCTTCCGACCGAACCGATCCGATACACTTCTTCAAACTCGGGTCCGACCGATCCGATCCGAGGCTTGTAAAATTTGGAGGCCCGAAATTTCCGAACACGAAACCGATCTTGAAAATCTGCCTCGGATGCCTTTCCCTGAGTCTATATCCCTTTATCACTTTTTGTTTAGGAATTGCTTAGGCCACTACTCCTTTAACGTTTGATTAAACGTTGTGGCTACGCATTCTAACCAAAAAAATGATACAGTAGTTTAGGTGCCATGACGGGAGAACTAAACCGACTTTAAGAGTCAAAACGGGAACAGAACAAATGTTTCAAATCGAAAATTAACAATTATCACGAGCCAAAGAAATTTTAACGTATTTTGACTCCTATAAAAGTTTTGTTTGATAAAAACACCGAGAATTTTGGCGTCAAATTAACAAACAAACACTCGAGAAAAAATTTCAACTTTCTGAAGTTTTATTTTATATTAAACAAATTTTTTCCAAAAATATTTTAAAATAATCGCAAAATTATTTTAAATTTTTCGATGGATTTGATGAGTAGTGCATTTTTTTCCAAGCCCAACAAATCTGGGAGGAAAGAGCGGGAGAGCCCGACTTCGCTATTTTTTTTTTTTTTGTTTTTTTTTTTTTTTTTTTTTTTTTTTTTTTTTTTTTTTTTTTTTTTTGTTTTTTTTTTTGTGCCGGGAAACTTTGTCTGATGAATTTTTGTGAGCTCAGAAAGTTCTAAAAGGCAACAATAAACGTGGGCTACCTCAGCTCATTTCGAGGTCAACTATCAAGACCTATTTCCCTTTAACACCTTTTGGGTGATTTGAAAGATGTAGGTTGGGGGAGCCAATCCTAACACTCTGAGACCCCTTCTAGCATGATGAGGCCGCTTTCTCTTCTTTTCAGCCTACATCTCCTCAAATATCAAAAAGGTGTTAAAGGGAATATTCAAGTATTGTTTCTTCTTAAGGGATGGTGGTGAATAGTTCGGGGTCAAGAACTAATTTCATCGAGTTAATTATTTCATGAAAAATTGGAAAAATAAGACAATTGGTGTTTTTTCTTCAACATGGTCAGGAAAGCACTGTTTGATTATTTCGAAACATTGGCAATGTTCGGGTCGAGTCGGAACCTATCTATCCATTAAAATTTATAAATTTTCAAAAATCGAAAACGATTTATGAAAAAACACGACGCCCAATATGAACAAAACCGTTCGTGGGCTCTTAGTTTATTTTTAATCTACAGAGAGATCAATTTGATTAAGACTCCTTAAATATGGTCAAAATACGATTTTTGATTATAGGAAGTCAAATCAGGAATTTTATAATACCTTGAAACTCCAAGAGGAGACACATTTTTAAAAAAAAAATTCCGTCAGTTTTGTTAGCTCGTTTCTGATTTGACAAGCACTGTCACATTCAAAATGATTTTAAGGATGCAAAATTTTGTTCAAATATATTAAAGGAAAATCATATTTGGTCGAAAAATTTGTACTGCTCCGGCAATTGGCCATTGAAACCCCGATTTTGATGAATTCTTGACGACCACCCCTGAATGAATATTTATGGAAGATTTATCCTAAAAAATTTCAATGTTGGCATCACTGGTAATGCCATGACATAGGCTTTCATATCTTTTTCTACAAACCTAAGCCAATCTTAAAAATGCTTGTTATCTCTATAGCGCGTGTTCGAATCTCACTTATGTTGTCTCATTTTATATAATTGATCAGTGTTAATCATCAAAGCAATCACTAAGACAATCAATAGGACAACTTGGTGGGATTCGAACACACGCTATTGCGATAACAAGCATTTTAAGATGGACTTAGGTTGGAAAAATGAATTCTTTGTTCTTCTTCAATAAGGCTCATATAAAATTAAGTCTTATTAATTTTAAATAAAAGTTTGAGTGGATTTAAGTGGCATATGAACTTTTTGAGATTAAAGGGCAGCGGTGAATGTAAATGTTAACTTTCCCGACACGTCAAAATTTTTAGGTTTCACAATGTTCTAATTTCAGTACGTATTGTTCTCCCGACATACATGTGCAGATAAGTTTATCAAATTATTTATTAATAATAATGTTATTAAAAGATACATACTTTGGTTAACGTTTTTCATTTATTATTATTAATCAAACCATTTTTATATTAAAGAAAGGGTTATGATAAATGAAATGAAATACTCATCCAAAAAATAGACACCGGTCATTAAAAAAATTGATTCAAAGTTACAGGTCGAGTTTGATACATGTTGTTACAGAAATTTTTAGAAATAATGTTTACTCTCGAACAAAGTGCAAAAACATGCTGTTACAGAAGAAGTGCTGGTTGTTGTGGATTAATTAAAAATTATCGATTTTGAACTTGTCACAAAATTTTATCATTTTGAAGGGATCAAAACTAAATATTCCATCAATTTATAACGGGGACTTCGTTGCCGAGTTAACTATTTTTATATCTAAGGTTTTTTCTCGACTTTTTTGAAAAAGTCAGTTCATTATTCCTATTTTTGAAATATTTTTCACATAGACTACGATAGAATCATTAAATTATTTTTCTACAACGTTTCAGATATAAATACAACCATTTCAATCGTTAACATTTTTCCTTTTGACCAGATGGGTTTAACGCAATTTCCATAGCAAAAGATCTGGAAAAAGTCATTGGAAAAATTATCGATAAAAATGGTTAACCTCGTTTATAAAAGA
This sequence comes from Oikopleura vanhoeffeni, assembly GCA_004367855.1. NCBI lineage: Eukaryota > Metazoa > Chordata > Appendicularia > Copelata > Oikopleuridae > Oikopleura > Oikopleura vanhoeffeni. The sequence goes on from SCLH01000830.1 coordinate 204,473, forward strand.
CGTTACAAACTTGGTCATAATCTTGGCAAACGTGCATCGAAAGGTATTTTAAGCTAAATTCAATAATAAAAATATTTAAGAAAAATATATTACAATAAATATATGTATACAATTCTGTATGATAACTTAAACTTTTTGAAATTCAGCTATACATTTATTTCTTACGAGTCTGTTTCAAAAGCTTCTACAAATTGAATTTGATCAAATATTTCGACATAAGCCATCCTTTCTGAAACAGACAGTCTATGAGTGACTTATTTAGAAAATTGAAATCAAAACAAAAAAATTAAATAAACTAATACCGTAAATAGGTCAACCTTAACGACAATCAAAAATACGAGTGTAGGAACCCAAACAACTTGAATCGACAAAAACTCAGCTTAATAAATTTAATTATAAAGTGAAAATGATGTTTTTATCAAAGTTGAAATAATTCAAAATTTTTTGGTTTGAATGCTGAAACTAAACTAAATACAATGCCTAGATTCTACATCGAATGCGTATTTTAATGCTCGTAGCTTTATTTGCAAAACGTAGCAAATTTAATTATTAGAAATTGTATAATGGCATCTTCGGCATATTACTAATACGTGCTTTAATATCATAATTGTAGAAAATAAGTTATACAAGCGTTTATATGCAGAAATTTATTATACAGAAAAATAAGCATAATTTTCATACTAGAGAATGATAGAGATTTTATAACTCTATCAATTTTAAAATCATTTTTTGTCCATAGTGTCTATTTTTTCAGAAACGCTGATGAACTCCTTCCGTTTCACACATGTATGACTAGACTAGTTGAGTAAGTCATAAAAATGACTCGGGCATGATAGAATAAGTTCTCTGCTTGAACATGAATTCTTGATAGCACGGTACATGTCTCAATTTCAGGCCGACGACTTATTATTTCCAAATCAGCTTTTATTTCTTAGCTCTGACCTCAATTCAACTTATTGAAGCCATTTCAATTCCCGTTTTATATAAAATTTTTGGAGAATCAGAAATCATTTTAACGTGCTTTTATGATACAGGCTGAGTGATCAAATTCTTATGGACTAGAGTTTTAGATATAGATATTGTGTGTGTGTGTGTGACCAAATCTGTGAGTCCAATAAAAAGCGGCGATGTGGATTTCTCATAATCTTATTAATAACTTTTATCTTACTAATTAATTTAATATTTGGCTTAATTATTGAATAATTTTATACTTATATTGATTTTTTCAAAGGAAATGGATTATAAGAAAAACTGACAAATACAACTTATTGGTAACCTTTTAAGGGGTTAACTTTACTTATTCACCTTTTTATTGGACCCGTTTTTACGTGACCTCTTTTTTAGTCTGCCTCAAAGCCATTAATTGAATAAGTCAGCCTGTAGAAATCAGTATTCTAAATCTGGAATCCTGATTTGGATGAGTCTTCAATCTCGATCCCGTCCCGATCTCGTGTCGTATTTATGGTGCTAGATTAAGGGAGTAACCGACGGGGGCTTTATCTAAAAAATATATAATGCTGCCTTAATGAATTTTTGCATCGCCCTCTTTGAGCGCGCCTGTGATTCGCTGGCAATAGTTGTACGAGTAGTTGTTGAGGCGCCAAATAGCTAGTTGTGAAAATCCACATATGCGGGTGTACAGTAAAAAATTTATTTTGCTTCATTCGAAATTTTGTTAACCGGTATTTCTACTGTTACCGTCGTACAAAAAAGTTTTGGTTGTTATTTTTGAAAAATTCGACAGATGGTTAGGAAACAGTGAAACCCGTTGGTTACTGACAGTGAATCAAAATAACTTAATTTCGGGGAACACTACGAATTAAATATCGGCAAGGTTTCATTGTATAATATATGTGAAACAAAAAAAGTTCCCGTTTCGATTTTGAGAATTTTGATTTGAGTGACTTTAAAACAAGGTTTTAGACGTTATCTACTGTATTTTAGAGAAAAAATTTATTAAACAAAAAAATAATTTGCTTACTGTATCAACGGTGAGTCCTACGAAAAATAATAATATCATAATAAATGTTGCGAAATATTTCATCGAAAGTGTTTACAGGTTTTTGATCCCTAGCGCGCCACCTGATGGTTTCTGGACCGCGAGGTAATGTCCATTGTCATTTTTTGCTTAATTAACTATGGGTCTAATTTTCAGAGAATTTAATTTCGCGAGGGGGACTCCCTTAAATAAAAATTTTCTAAATAGTTATGGTTATCAAAATAATTTATGTTATGAATCACATAATTATTTTTCACCACAGACAATTTGAAAGCACTAGGGATTCCAATCAAATCCCAATCCCGTCCTAGTCCCAACCAAGTTTCAACTTCAATCCCGATCCCGTCCCGGTCCCTGTAGCAGCCTTGCTTCTTTAGTATCAGGCTGTTCAATGTTTATCTATAGCCAAAGCAATAATAAATTGGAAATTTGTATTTTTGAGGATGTTCTTAATAAAATTTCAAAACTCTTTCAAGACTTCGCAATTATTCCAAGATTGTGACCACTCATTAAAAAAATTTCGCAAATTGTCTTCATTTTTTCAAATTAAGAATGCGAGAGAAATTAATTTCAAGTATGATGCAAATAACCGGCTTAACTATTTTGCTGAAATTTAGCTAAGATTGGATCGGACATATCTAGAAACATGCTCTAGAACATCGTTTTTGGCCTGTTATTTCAAAATCCTGAATGCTCTCCAACAATTTTATGAGTTTTTTGCTCAAAATTTGCCAAATTCGTTTTTTCCATCTTTTGAAAATTGTTGTTTAAAACTGCAGGCAATGAAAAAACTAGTTTTTCCATGCGCAACTAGAATGTTTGAATGACAAATAGTTGGAAAGTGATAATAAACTTTTTTTTGATTAGGTCTGTCGGGGTAGATGGCTTCGCTCAAAAACGTGACATTGTACTTAGTTTTTCAAATCAGCGAACAAAAAGCAATTCTGAGAATTTTTTGTCAAATTGATTCGAAAGCTTTTCCAAACTTTAAGCTAAGGATATGTTTTTTTTTAAATTTCCAAGTCATAGGATTCCTATTCAGTTTTTGACTAAAGTTGTCACAACAAAATTGTTTCTTCTACGTCAGCTAATTTTTGATATGTTGTAGGCTAAGACTGTACTAAAAAGTGGATTTATGCCGTTAAAAAAGCTAAGGCCACAAATAGAACCGAATTTGTGCTCAAGGGTCAATTAAACGTTTCAATTGTTATGAAAAACTCAACTATGTATGTATCTACAGTTTTATTAGCTTGAAAGTAAAAAATACAAAAGCTGCCTTCCGATTAACTCAGATATGAATCATCATATCGATTACGAGACTTCTTGGTCGTTTTTTACTTGGTTTTTAGCCAAAATTTTTATAAAATTCGGCTTTTGAAAACAACTCAGTCGATTACATTCTCAGATAGCTCAAACTGAGCACAAATATTGTGAATAATACAAAATTGGTTCACCGGACTTATTTATTTTATATGTTTCACTGAGATTACTGAAATTGTTTAATTATTAATTTTTCTTTAAAAATATTAGAAACAATTGTCGGATTCGGACCATTTTTTTATTTTAATATTCAAAAAATATTTTTGCTCAGTTTGAGCTATCCAAGAATGTAATCGTATGGGTTGTTTTCAAAAGCCGAATTATATATAAATGTTGGTTAAAAATCTTGTAACACCGACAAGGAAGTCTCGTAATCGATATAATACATTGCAATATTTGAGAATTTTCACAAAAAAAAATTCGTCTACGTTTTCCAGATAATTTTTTCTAATGCAAAAATACAAAAAAAAAGATAAGGACTAAAGTGTTTTGCACCAAGTTTGTGAATCCTCCACCTATAACTTGAAGTAAATTTTGATTAGTCAAATTTTTCATCATGTGGACTAGTGTGGTTTACACTATTTCAAAGAGCAAATTTTTTAAATCAATATCTGTCGCAAAATCAATTTGTAACAATAGTTTTATTTCTTGATTCGTTATTCATTTACAGTATGTTACATTTTTGCTTGCGCCTAATCAATAAAACGCCAAATTTTCACTTTAAAAAAGTTTTTTTTTTATATGTTAATCTCTAGATTCATGCATTTTTCCAACATTGATACGAAAATGAGTCGGCTTTCTGTGCTCAAATTGTTCTAAATCCAAATGTTTTATTCCCACCAATTTGGGGACAGAAAGCACAGACGTTCTTAGTGTGCAAAAATGGGCAAATTGGTCAAAATAAAAAATGATTATGCCAAAAGTGCAAATTGGCCAATCAAAATTTGGAAAAATCGATTTAAGTGCAAACGTTGTCAAAAAGGTGGCCGAGGAAATTTTGGAAGAGAAGATAAAGTCTTGAAGTATGTTCATCCATAAATTTATAATATATTTTCATTTTTAACTCCATAATAAGTCCAACTCACGCATTGGACAAGACAGCGTTATGTTTATCTTATATGTTACTTGAAGTGATACGGTGGATGGGGGATCAGACTAATCCGGGGATCGTTAGAATTAGATCGCATTATACTTAAACTATTAAATTTAATGGTATTTTTTCGATTCGAGATAGTCGTTATTATGGTTTCTATTGATCCGACTTGATTGTAATCGATGGGTACTTGCTCTAATATAATTTGTATTTTCCTAAGGAGCACACGGATCGACTCCAAATCAGTTGGTGAAATTCGTCGGTCACCCTAATGACGAGTCATCAAGACAAGTATTTCCAAAAATATTGATTATTAAGACCAATTTTGGGACACTAAGCACGATTAGGCTGGCCGCGGTGTATCTAGAAATTGGCGCGCCAAAAACACCCGAAATCAGAATTCCGTGGTTTTCGAAGTAATTCTCTAATATTTTTCTCTTTCTGATAAATTTTTTATGCGTCAAATTAAAATGCGGAGATTTTTCTCTCAAGAACTGATTGGCTGCGATAATCGATAAAAGAGCTGTAATCAAATTTATGATTTTTCTAATTTTTGATTGTTCCACTAATAAGCCTATAAATCAAGTTTAAGAGACATGCCTTTTCCTATTTTTCTTGAGAGTCCTAAACTGATAATTCTTCAATTAATTGATTAAAAATATTATTTAAAAACGACTGCGAAGTAACCTAGGCTGGTCAATATTTNAGAGAAGGCATGTCTCTTAAACAAAAGATATTGACAAAAAACTGTTATTTTATAAGGACAAGTAGTCAAAAGACCCCCCATAACTTTTTTTTTAGGGGTCTGAGTAGGTATGTTCTTATATAAAAAATGATCGCCTTGATTAGCACTACAAGATAAACATATCAAAACCTATTTCTGAGCATTTTTTTTGAGAACCAATCAGAAGCCGTGCTCAAAATTTTCAAAAAAATCTGGATTTGAAGAAATTGAAAGTTTTTAAAATTTTTGAGACGAATACTTTTTCCGAGAAATGTATAGTTTCGCCTTAGGGGACAACCGCGGCCAGCCTAAGCACGATCCCATATCTGTTTTCTGTCAAATAAATCTGATTTCTGTTGAATTATTCAAAAAATTTTATTCAAAAATTATAATCATTGAAAGTGCAACGATGATATAAACCAAAGATAATTATTTGATATATCTTTTCCCAACCTCAGCTCATCTTAAAAATGCTTACTATCTCTTTTGCGAATCCCACTCATGTTTTCTTAGTGATTGTCTTAGTGATTGCTTGAGTGATAACACATCGATCAACTTGGGCGGTCCCAATATCAAGCACCATTGCCTATTATCATACCAAAGACAATCACAAGGACAACATTAGTGGGATTCGAACACGCGCTAAAGAGATAGTGAGCATTTTTAAGATGGCTTTAGGTTGGGAAAAGGTTATATGTACCAAAAATGGTATATCAAATTATATAATAAATATATATAATATATAATAAATGTTAACTGAATTCAAACTTTATCGTAAAAACAATTTGATAATAAGTCAAAAATAAGTTCGAATACGTAAGCTGAAAATAAAAAAAAATCTGCCTCAAACAACCTCAATACAGAAATCATTTTGGTGTCTTGATTTTTGTTTATAGTATTCATAAAAGTTGGCCAATTGTTGTTGACTACGAGTTGGAAAATTTCCGAGTCATGCCTATGCTGTGTTTGCAATATTTTCTGCATACTTTTGGACATTTGAACAAGAGTATAAATAAGATTTCAAAAATAGACTCGGTGCAAAATAGACTGCATAAAAATGGAAAGTTTCCATACAACCGTTGCTTTGATCGGGTTTAAAATTAAATTAAGATCAGGATTTGAAATTGCCGGTAATTTTGTTATTTGTGATGATAAGGTAGTAGTCGTCGATAATAACGATGTTTTATGAAGTTTAAAGCTGGAGTTTACGTGAAACCTTGCTGAGGAAATGAATTTCTTTAATATGTAAAGCAACTCTTTAGCAGGGTTGTGAAAAGAATGGCTTCGGCGTAGGTAAAAGCAAAAATTATGCAAAAAATTGGGATAGAAAATTCGGTCGGGGATGATCCTTGAAATCTGTTTTGGCATAAATTAGTACAATTAGTTGTCTGAAGTTCTTTAATTTTTTTAATTCCTTGAAATTGTCAAGATTTTGAGAATATTTTCGAAAAAATTATGCAAATTAGAACTTTCTGGACCAGTTATCAGAGTTGAATGCGCATCTGCAAAATGTATAAGGTTAAAAATATTTTGAAATCAAAGTGGTTCAATTTACTGTATTTGAAATGCCCTGAAATGTCATCATTGTTTTGAAAGTTCTAAATTCATATTAAGGGGGTCTAAAAGAAGATAGATTTTTGAAAAACTGTTTAGTGTTCTAGAATAGACTCACCACCTGGTGGTGTGATGTAACAATGTTAAGTTTGAGATATGGAATCGTTAGGCGAAGGCTAGACCTATAAACGAGTATCCTCAGATTTTTCATAACTGCCCTAGAATTATTATGAGGCCGGATTGAAAGGTACCAGATTACGACGCCCACCCCCTTAATGAAAGAAACTCAGTTCAAATATATCTAGTTTCCGTTTCATTATTTTTGGTACACTAATTTTGTATACGCATTAAAATACGTCCTGTGAGCAAACATAATTATTTTATTTCGAATAGTCGAGCCAATAGTGAATTTTAACTGTCTAGCCGCCTGGAGAAAAAATGTGGCAATTAAGAAAAACACAGGTTGTACGAGCCAAGCAGAAACCAAGCCAACAAAAATGGTTGACTTTGGCTGAGTCTGCCTCTAGCTTGAGTTTCTTCACTATTTCTTTCACAATAAAAAATAATTGGAAGTCCAGACTTTTTAAGAATGAATTTTTAAAACAAACGCAAGAAAATCTTTCACATATTGATAAATCAATTTTTTGTTACGTAAATTATGGATTCAAATCTTCAATATTTAGATAATACGGTTAAAAAATAGACTCTTAGCAAAATTATCATTCCGAAATAAAAATTTAATTCTCTTTTTTTTGTCATAATAATCATTTCAAGGACGGCCAATGAAATGATGAACTCAATGATCCAGTCTACATTTTACCTCCCAAAAATTTAGACAGACCATCGCTATATACAAATCCTACCCGATGAAACCCCATTTTATGTCAAACGCACATTTCCAAAAAAAAACTGCTTTTCAAATAAAAATAATTTTTTGATTTTGCTTACGATTCAAAACTGTGTGAGTGCGGAGTCTATAAAAGTTAACCTTGGATTGGCCTCGGGGGTAAACTTAATTTAAACTATAAACTAGAAGGTTTTAGTCACATAGAGAACAATAAAAATCAGAGAATTTTTGCGAAAAAAACAGTTATGAATGCTTATCTTGGTGAAAGGAGCTCTCAATCTTTTTCGGTAAGGATTTTATTTTTGAACGAGGAGGTCGGCGCTGACCTTAGCGCGGATTATTTGGATAATAAATTTCTTTGAACGAGCTACGAAGGACCATTTCGATTATGAACGGACTTATTATGTTAATTATAAACTAAACAAAATTAATAAAAATCTTCAACTTATAACTATAATTATTGACCAGAACTATTTTTGTCGAGATTTTACAAAATAACCCCAAAGTGAGATTAGTGTATAGATATTACTAACGTTTTTTATTAAGAATGGACTAATTATTACTTTTAATTATTAGGCCGAAAAAAGACTCTAAATAATCATTTTATATCGATAAGATTCATAGTTTTAAAACAATTATTATTGCTGTTGATATTAATTAATCATTTTTAGTCGTCCAAGTTAATAATATTTTTTATTTTCTAAAATATCGGCCAATAGTGAATTTTAACTGTCTAGGCCGCCTGGAGAAAAAATGTGGCAATTAAGAAAAACACAGGTTGTACGAGCCAAGCAGAACCAAGCCAACAAAAATGGTTGACTTTGGCTGAGTCTGCCTCTAGCTGAGTTTCTTCACTATTTCTTTCACAATAAAAAATAATTGGAAGTCCAGACTTTTTTAAGAATGAATTTTTAAAACCAAACGCAAGAAAATCTTCACATATTGATAAATCAATTTTTTGTTACGTAAATTATGGATTCAAATCTTAAATATTTAGATAATACGGTTAAAAAATAGACTCTTAGCAAATTATCATTCCGAAATAAAAATTAATTCTCTTTTTTTTGTCATAATAATCATTTCAAGACGGCCAATGAAATGATGAACTCAATGATCCAGTCTACTTTTACTCCCAAAAATTTAGACAGACCATCGCTATATACAAATTCTACCCGATGAAACCCATTTTATGTCAAACGCACATTTCCAAAAAAAACTGCTTTTCAAATAAAAATAATTTTTGATTTTGCTTACGATTCAAAACTGTGTGAGTGCGGGTCTATAAAAGTTAACCTTGGATTGGCCTCGGGGGTAAACTTAATTTAAACTATAAACTAGAAGGTTTTAGTCACATAGAGAACAATAAAAATCAGAGAATTTTTGCGAAAAAAACAGTTATGAATGCTTATCTTGGTGAAAGGAGCTCTCAATCTTTTTCGGTAAGGATTTTTATTTTGAACGAGGAGGTCGGCGCTGACCTTAGCGCGGATTATTTGGATAATAAATTTCTTTGAACGAGCTACGAAGGACCATTTCGATTATGAACGGACTTATTATGTTAATTATAAACTAAAAAATTAATAAAATCTTCAACTTATACATATTATTGACCAACTATTTTGTCAGATTTTACAAAATAACCCCAAAGTGAGATTAGTGATAGATATTACTAACGTTTTTTATTAAGAATGGACTAATTATTACTTTAATTATTAGGCCGAAAAGACTCTAAAATAATCATTTTATATCGATAAGATCATAGTTTTAAACAATATTATTGCTGTTTATATTAATTAATCATTTTTAGTCGTCCAAGTTAATAATATTTTATTTCTAAATATACCAAAATTCTAATAATTATTGACCAAGATACCTGTTTTAATTATTATTAATTATTATTAATTATTATTAATTATTATTAATTATTATTAATATATAATTATTATTAATTATTATTTATTATTATTAATTATATTAATATTATTAATTATTATTAATATTATAAATATTATTAATTATTTATTAATTATTATTATTATTAATTATTATTAATTATTATTATTATTATTAATTATATTATATTATTATTAATTATTATTATTATTATTAATTATTATTAATTATATTAATTATTATTAATTTATTATTAATTATTATTATTATTATTAATTATTATTAATATATTAATTATTATTAATTTATTATTATTTATTATTAATTATTATTAATTATTATTAATTATTATTAATTATTATTAATTATTTAATTATTATTAATTATTAATTAATTATTTATATTATAGTATTATTAATTATATTATTATTCATTATTATTATGTTTAATTATATTAATTATTATTAATTATTATTAATATATTATTAATTATTTTATTAATTATATTAATTATTATTAATTATTATTTAATTATTATTAATTATTATTAATTATATTAATTTTTATTATATTATTAATTATGTTAGATTATTATTAATTATTATTAAATTAGTTATTAATTATTATTAATTATTATTAATATATTAATTAGTTTAATTATTATATTATTATTAATTATTATTATTATTATTAATTCATTATTATTAATTATTAATTATAATTTATTAATTATTATTAATTATTATTAATTATATTAATTATTATTAATCATTATTAATTATTATTATATTATTAATTATTATTAATTATTATTAATAGTTTTGAACTAAAAAAAATTTTTGACAAAAAGATTAACATAGCGGGCTCAACTATCAAACGAAACATAAAAAACAAATACGAACATAAAGTCGAAATTCTAAGAATTGCGTAACGTAGCTTGAGCTACGCCCTATAAACAGTGTCGTTACAAAACTATGAAATTTGATTATCAATATCAAATAATTTCTTTAAATTTCTAATGCTTAGTGTTGTTAAACGTGGTACTCCGTGATGCATGTTTCGTCTCAGAATAATTTCTAACCCACCTACGCGTTTAAATTGCATAAGGTAACTGGGGACCGTTTGACAACCAATGCGAAAAACGATGCAAGTTTTTGATTTAAAAAACGAAATGAGCTATCTAGTCCAAAATTTTTGGCTAGTTAAACTCTTTGTGAAAAAATTAGGAGATAATAAATTAATAATTTAGAACAGTTGAAATCTGGCGATAGTTCATGATATAAAGTGTAAAATCATGATAACATGGCAAAAATATGTCCTATAATTATATTGTTTATAAAATAAAAAAAATTATATCATTTCGACTAATAAAATCAGTGATATTATAAAGGCAAAATAGAGCTATTAGATCGACTTAAATATTTTGGAAATATCCGACGTTAAAAGTTGTAAGAAATCCGTATATCTTATTTTAATAAAATTATTAGAAAAGAATGTAGATTCTTGTATTTAAGACGACAAGCACCCTCTTAATGAAGTTGAATTTTCTTTATCTTAATTGATGATGTTAGTCTTAATTAAATTATTTTTAATAACATGTTTGCCAATGACATTTTGAGGATTAATGTTTTTTGACTATATTTTCAACTAAATTTTTTTTTCAAAAATGGGAGAATCAGAAATAAAAATTGTGACTGACTGAATTCTAAGCTTTAATTTGATGGCGGTTATCAAATAACCGCACACGTCATTTTGATAATTCAATTACCTTTAAATAAAAAGATGCGTCGTCTCAATTCATGAAACACACCCTGATTTTAAACGAAAATAAGTATATTCAATGAATATTATTCATTATCTTGTGCGACATTATTTATGATGAGTGTAGGAGACAAGTTGCCTCGGGAAACTGCTGTACATTTGAGAACAGCCTGTAGGTACTAGGCTCTGGGATAAAACTATGACTAATTAATTATTAGTAATAATGCACAATTATCGGAAAATTCTTAAATTTATGAAATGTCGGAACCTTATGAGTCATAACTTATGACTCATAAGTTATGTCAGACTTGAAATAACTGGCTTTCATTCGTAAGCCTGTTTACATTTTTTATTCTTTTTGAAGACGTAATTATTAAATAACGTTATTCATTTACATAAGTCAAAACTCCTTTTAGTGGATTAAGATTTACATTAAAGGGGTGGTCGTCGCAAAATGAGGCTCTAGATACAATTTTGAGCCTTTTTTTATAAAAATATGGAAAATTACAAGCATTTTGCTCCTCGTTTTATTTTAAAACATGGCTAGGAAAGCACTTTTTGATGAGTTCAAAAGTATTTCGTATGGAAAAAGTTGAAATTTCTTGATTTTTGGAAATTTGATACACGATTTACAGAAAAACGAGTCAGAAATTTAGACAAAACTCAACTCGATAATATGCACAGACTATTAAGCTGCACATTCATGTATAGGTTTCGAATGTGTAACTTTTAAATTCAGGGAAGAGATACATTTTCATTGAGACCCCTAAAAAAGGGTCAAAATACTGTTTTTTGGTGATACTGAGACCATATCCAATAATTTTGGAAAAAACTCAACCCACGTATCTGCCTACGTTTTGTCCAGTTAATTAAAGTCATAAATCATTCTTGTACCTTAAAAACTCAGGGGGGAGATACATTTTGAAAAAAATAATTCCGTCAGTTTTGTAATCACGTTTCTGATTAGACGAGCCTTTGGTCACTTTCGACTTTTTTATAGGATGCAAGATTTTTGCTCAAATACATTAGTTAAAGGTATTACTTTGTCCAACAATTTGTACTTTAGCGGTAATTGGCCATTGAGAACCCCGTTTTACGCCTTAAAATGCGACGACCACCCTCTTAAGAACCACCTTCTTGAATTTATTTCAAAAAATAGACTTTCAGAATATCTGAAACACAGTCTATTTTTATGATGTTTATTGATTAGACAATCTGCAAGTAATAATCGAAGCTTAATTAAAAATCGATGGAAAACGAAATTTAATTTAAACTTTTTGATCACATATGTCAAAATTGATTAACGATATAAAATTTTTCCTGAAAAAAGTGCTAATATCCTGACCCGGTGTTGAGAGCTATTCTGATCGATTTTCGAAATGAGTATGGCGAATAAAAACATTTGCATCAACTTATTTACAAAAATAAACACAAAAAATCAAAATATGGCATCAAAAATTAAATGATTTCAACTGAAATTTAAAAAGTGAGATTTGTTATTTTTTTGTAAAAACATTAATTTTTATGGAAAATTTTTAATCAAGTTTTTACAGCTACGCAAATGATCATAAACCGAACCATCATGAAACTCTCATGGGACTTGTCGACTTTAAGTCACGTATTTTATAATTTTATTCATAAGGACCATCTCATATCATCATGTCCAGTATTTATCAAACTAACGATCATTTTATAAGAAACACACTTTTTCGTAATAATTTTGCTCTACATATATAAAAAACCTAAAAGTTCTGATAAAAAAACTTAAAATATCAGCAAGTTTTCTAGATTTTTTTGTAATTTCCTGCAGATTATTGTTAAAATTGCGGGAAAACAATGCTCGTGAGTTCTTTAGTCATCTCATTCGTCCAGCCAATATTCTTTCGGTATAACGGTTTATAATTATAGCAGAACATGGATTAAGATATTCCCACAAGCTTAAAAAAACCAATAAATTTTAAAAGTATTTTGTTTTGACTTATTTATAATACCTTTAATAAAAACATGGACTTTATGATTCAAATAGTTAAAATCGCCAAAAATAGAGAACCTTCGTCTGGGCCAATAAGCAGGCTTCAAAATAATTGCGACGTTCTGAAGATGAAACCTGTAATTCAGGAAAAAGTCTCATAGCAAAAATTATTTCGGATTATAGTTTTAAAGCCTTGATATTGTTTTTGTTGAAGCTCATTCAAACTCATTTATTTGAGGTTTGTTTCGATTGCATAGCTGAAGAAAATTAATTTATAATCACAGAGATGTATCAGGCAATAGGAGACTTCTTTTAGGAGTGCTTTAAGTGCTCAAAATTTGTTCGCGGTGCTTGTCATTTTTTCAAGCAATTCTTATGAGGGGAAATTCCATTGTTGGCACTTAAAGCGCGCGGTAAGTGCCCAAAATTTCTTCAATTTTATGCGTCAATAAACTGGACATTTTTAGCGCGCGGTCTGAGTTTCAAAAACAGTGAACTATTTTGAACTTTAGGGAAAATATGAGATATTTTCTGATTTTGAGCAATTTTACAGCGATATTTAAGTGCCAAAAATTTGAAATTAATTGTTTTTTTGGAGCACTTAAACCGTGCGGTTTAACCCTTGTCAGCACAGAGCCAAAATTGTGGCTCAAGCATACCTTAACTCATCCAAAAAAGAAAAAAACGGGATCGTAGAATTTTTTTCTTTCGAACACATTAAATCCCCTATTCACACTGTTGTTAATATCCCGGCCCCACTACTTAAAAACACACTACGTTTCCTAATCAGAGCCTGGATATTATCAACAGTGTGAATAGGGGATGTAGAATTTTGATTCGGTTCCAAAAAAGAATGGAATTTTTTTTGGAATGTTTGGTTCCAGTATAACGGGGAAATGATTTATTGGAATTTTTCGCCTATGTTTCATTTCCGGAGAAATTATTTCCATCTTGACATAAAATACAAAAGGGGGGAAAAGCGAGTTTTAAGGAAAGTGTTTTGTGCAGCATTTTATTTCGGAAGTGAAATTTATAAATTTTTAACTTCAAGTACACTGGGTGTACTTAAAGTTCCGTACACCTCAGCTGGGCCTAAAATTGTTCGGATAAGGGTACAAAGTACGAATAAGGGTACACGTCTACATAGGAGTTTAGGCTTTAGCGTTTTCATCTCGACCAAAAATCGTACGGATAATGATACATCACGCATGCATCGTACGGATAAGGGTGTGTACGAATAAGGGTACACCCAGTGTATCCCATGAAAACAAATTATAAAAGTGAATTTAAGCAATTAATTGTCCACAGTTGTACTTCATTGCCATATTTACTTGAAAATGATATAAAAATGTTTAATAATCTGCTTTTATAGGGAAAATAAACATTTTTAATCAAAAATCATAATTTTTCAATCAAAATTTTAGACTTATTTTTATATTTTTTTTGATTTATAAGATATGAAACAAAGCGGACAAAACTTTTACGTAGGCCAGATACTTGTGCATCGTTTCCGACAAACATGCAACTTGTGAAGAAAACTGTGACCATGTATCACGTTTTATGGTTAACCTCGCTTTTCTCAGTATATTTTCTAAATCAAAAAATTAAAATTCTAGAATATAAAATGTCGGATACAAAAATATCACTTTTCAACTTTCTTATGCAGAAATAAATGAAATTCCAACTGCCAAAAACTTTCTGTGGACAACGTTTAAAGTAATGCCACAATTGGGGCTCTAGTGCCTTGACGGAACTTTTTTTATATGCTCAGTGGGCATTGCTCACAAGGGTTAAGTGCCCAAAATCTTCAGCATTTAAGGTCTCTCAGGCAATTAGGTGTATCAACATGATTCCCAGATTTCTTGAAAATCTGTTTCCATATCCCTTTATCACTTTTTGGTTAGAATGCGTAGCCACTACGTTAAAATCACACGCTAAAAAGAGTAGTGGCTACGCATTCTAACCAAAAAGTGATAAAGGGATATAGCGTTTTGAAGTTAAGGGGTCGGTGCATTTTGACAGATTTGCACTTTTTCCATTTATTTTCTCTTGATGAGAAACTTTTTGCCACTTTGAAATTTTCAAATTAAAACTTTTTCGAACGAAAGCTTTCACTTTTGATCTCACTTTGAATAATCTGATTTTTTCAGATCGATTATTTTTACTTTATAAATTGTCTTTTGAAAAAACACTGAAAAACGCGCGTTTTCTATCAAAGGTGTCTAAATTACATGAAAATTTATTTTTCCTTTTTTATTAATTAGAAGCTCTTAAAACGGTAATTACCATCAGCGAAGATTTACATAATTTAATTTTATATGATTTGTACGTCGAAATCGAAGATTAAAATTTTTGAAAAAAGACAAAAAAACCGTCATTTTAACACATCGAAAAAAATATTTATTTTCATGAGTTCAATTTATCACATTTTACGTGATGGATGGGTCGGCTTACCAATTTGGCAAGTTTCGGTGTGATTATTTTTTTTTAATTCTGGATAAAAAAGGGCTTTGATGAATTTCTGTAAAACCGTAGTTTTATTGCTAAAATTATGATTCAGAGTATAAACAAGAGCGAAGACATATTTTAATATAGTGAAAGTAGTCATTCCCAATATTTTCAGCTCAGGATTCCAGATAAAATAGTTTGAAAAATTTTGAACAAGAAATGAGGAAAATTTTCATTATATTGCCAAATAGTTTCGACAGAAAATCCCAAAAAAATGTCATATGATTTTTCAAATAGCATATAAAAAATATGCTACGCGAAAAATTGAAGTGACAATTTTGAAGAATTTTTTTTGTTGATTTAAAACTAACATTGTAAAAAAAATTTGAAAGAAAAATAAAGCATTTTTTCATAATGTTCGAAAGCCTTTCCAAAATTTCTCATAATTTGTCGAATTCGAAAAGTTTCATTCGGAGTCAAAATTTTCTTAAAAAGCAGTAATTCGAAAATTCTGTAGTTACAAAAGTTGCCTGGAAATTGAAACATTACTTTGGTGCTATATTGGTGAGAATATATAAACCCAGTAAAAAGTTTTTCATCAAGAGCCCATATCGGTATCTGTCAAAATGCCCCTTCAGTATTCTAGGCGGTCTTTTTAACTATTGGTTTGGTACTGGTTTTAAATCTCGACAAAATGATTATTGTGTAGCCTACCTTTTTAAAAGCTTTTGTTAAAACTTTTCTATGCATTTCTAGATATTGCTGAAGTTCAGTTCTGAATAAATTTTCAAACAATAATTTTACTTTTGAGAATGGTAATGAAACACCGAAACGTCAAGTTTTAAATAAATTAAAATTATTTTTAAAAGCTCTTCAGTTAGTTGTGATAACAAAAACTCTTATGTATGAGTTAAAAAGTTGAAACTATGCTGATGTATGACCTGATGAATATCAAACCTGCATTTTTATCATAAATCTTTTAAATTCCCCTCAAATTCATCCGGTTTCGTTAGTTGATAATGATCTTTTTATCATTATCAATGCGTAGGCACTTAATTATTGACGTTGATGTTCCGAAAGCACAACGCGTCTGTCGTTAGTTTGATCGATAACCATGCTGCATAGTTATTGCACTTACTTATCTCGGTTTCAAAAAACGAGTTCAAAGTGCATAAGGCCAGGTAAAGTTGAATTTTAATTCCATCGAGTTACCGAAACTATTGAATTATTATGGAGACTTTCTTGACAATAAACATTTTAAATTTTCAAATCTAAGTTAGAAAGATACCGAATTCAATTTTCAAAATGTGGGCTTGATTTTGTGAAGCACCCTACAATATGAGTCAAATATATAAAAAACATAAATTATACGTAGTTATTGTTACACGTGTTTTCTAGGTGTAGTAAAAGAAAATCAGCGCTGATCCGACCAATCAGATAACTGCGTATTTTTTTTTGACTTTTTATTTGAATCTGGGGGTATATAATAATTATTGTTTTGGGGATTTTTATGAAAAATGCAGAGAAAGTTTAGTTTACATTTTCGTAGCTTTTAATGTTTAATTCGTAAGGTACGTCTTCAGAAAAACCATATTGGCTTCATTTTTAAATTTGATAATCTGAATTCTTAATTTAATTTGAGCTTGTAACTTTTTAAACAACCTTTTCAAATTATATTGCAAATTTCATGGAAAATGAAATCAATGGGGTTTTCCTTTGTTTATATTATTTAAATTTATGGGCCCTCGGCGGAGAAATTCCGACTATTTGATGCATGCAAAATACGAGAATATTATTGAGTTGTCGCTCAAATTTAAGTAATTTTGGCGTATTCATTCAGGGTTCAATTCAGGCTTTCGATTGGCTTCAAGTATCTCGCTTTGTTTGTGCTCTTAATTCATATCTACTTTTTTGCGCACCCAGTAGTTCGAGGAACGACAACTTTTTGAACCATTTAACAGAATTTTGGTCAAAATGTCATTTTTATCAAATTTTTTCAACAGTTGAAAAAAATTCACACCAATTTAGAACTTATGTTCGTGATGAAATTTGCATACAATTATATTATAAAGATAAATTTAAACCGAATGACTGGTTCACATTTGCCCACTCAGAACAAATCGATATCTGGATCAGAATTTAACCCAATTAGACGTCCGAACGAGGTGGCTTGAGTTGATTCTAAACTTGTATTTCTTGCATATTTTTTCAGATTAATAACATATGATTTCGATCGTGAAAGTAAAATTAAAAGGTTTTTACCGATGAACTGATATTAAGAAATTTAAATAAAACAAGAGAACAAAAATAATTCCTGCTTTTTTTATTTTAAATCCGATTTTTTCTGAGCGTAAAATGAAAATTCAGAGCTCACAAATTTTATTTCAGTATTTTTACAAGTAAGATCACCTCCTGTAAAAATCTTGAAGATAAATTGAGTCCTTGACAATTTTAAAAAAGTAGGTAAGTAAATTATCCCTGACCTAATTTCTTAACTGCAAAAAAACGTTTATTTTTATTTATAACCATCTGAATTTAATTTATTAATTGTAATTAAAAACATTATTTCGCTAATTGAGTAAAATGAAATTCGAAAGTTGAAAATTCAATTATTTTTCGAGGTCAGAAACAACCAAGATAATACAAGGTGGAGTGATCGGTTATGATGTAAATAAATGCCACTTCTAATCAAAAAGTTGACCAGCTCATATTTTATTGACTTACGGAGCACTTTTTGTTTCTGTGGTGAAATTGACCCAGATAAAATTTTGGAGAATAATTATATCCAATTTTTAAAAGTCAGCATTTTTTTCTAATTTTGAAAAAAACCTTTTTTGCCTATCATCAGGCTCGAAATTTTTTTCTGAAAAATAAATCATGACAAGCTTTTTATTTGTCATTCTCTAGAATTAACTTTATTGATTTTATCTATCAAGCAGTATTGAGCTTGCCGTTCTAACTTTATTATAAATATTGCCAGGAATCGTAAACGTGTTTAAACATACCATTATAACTTATAATTAATTTGTCTCCAAGTTTTCCTTATAATTTATAAGGAAAACTTGGAGACAAATTAATTGAAGATTATAAGGGCAAATCATTTTTTTTGACGAGCGTTCAATGTGTGTGTTGAAAAAATAGTAAAGATAATCTAGGCATCGAATCAAGGTGAAAACCGAAAAAATTTGCATTTAAACAATGCAAACTGACTTTCGTCACTGAGACAATATTTCTGACTTGATATTTTTTTAGTTTGATAATTGCATTTATTTATATGACTTTAGGAAAACAAAAAATAACATTATGTACAGGCAGAGAACTAGCAAGCTAACACATTAATGGTAGGAATTGAACTGAATATGTTGGAAAATTTCATACTATTTCAAAAAAAGATGACAAGAAATAAATTTGATTTTCAGACAGCGGTATAAAAAAATTTAAGTGGCCATTCTCAACAATTTAACTCTCAACTTTTCGTCTTAAAACCAGAAAAAAATTTTCTCAAAAATGCGAAAACGTTTCAATATATATTTGTGATTTAAAAACTTAAGTTGGTAACGTTTTCGTGTTTATTCATTTTCAACCATTATAATAATACGAAAATTTCGCACAGAAATAATTCACGGTAAACTTTGAACTTGGACTTTAAAATCGTGCGATAAAAAAAACAAGAGTGAGACAAGTTTTGAAAAAAATAGACATTTTTAAATCGAAAAATAAACATGCCGATATCAAAATAGTTTGAAGAACGAAAGTTTTTCCTGTTTGATTAATTTCGGCCGATCCTGAATCGGCGATCCATTCTGATAAAGAAAGCTTCAGCATTTTACCGGTGTTGTTTTCAACAAATATATTTATGAATTCGAAAATTTGAATGCGACTGAAAAGTTCTTTCAACACATTTATAATAATTTTCATGAGCTAAAGTATAAAAAAAATAGGAAATCAAACACTTTTGGTCATTTATTGTAATCTTTTAACTCGTTTTTAAATCATAGGCATACGAGTTATGTCTCAATATAACTCAGCTAAATATTTCAGTGAAAACTTACTGAATCGCCATTCAATAAAATATTCTACAGCAAAAAGGCGCAATTATCATGACGCAGTATTTACCGGGTAGACCTAAATCGCAAGCAATACTCTCACAAGGCAATAACGTGGTAAGGGGGCGCACGCAACGTTTTTATAGACTCGCGGCAATTCCTCCCAAGCAGTGGTAGGTGGTTGCACAAGGGCAAAGTTGATTGAACGGCAATTGCTAAGGTAGAGTTCTAACTTCGCACGTCCATCTCATCTCTATTTATTTACCACACCGAGGGGAGAGGCGTGATACGCGTAATGATCAAAAAATATATAAAAAAATTTAAAATTAATGATTAAGATATAGGATTGATTAAATTATTTCAAATAAATTATCCTTTAAGATTGATATTGCAAATTTTCACAAATTTTTGAAAATTAAATTTATTGATATTTTAAATAATTATGAATTCTTTATTATAATACTTTCGCTGCAAATTTCACAGGAAATCGGGCCGACAAATAAATGATAATGTCACTTAAAACAGTGACTTTAGTGTTGAAAATGTTTGGAGTATAAATACTGCTTTTTTTTCAGGTGAGCAAACTGTGAGACTGAAAATTTGAACTGACTTTAGCTATTATTTATTTTAAACAATTAATTTTATAATTACAAAAATTATTTAATTTCGAAATTAATAAGATTATTCATTTGTTTTTCGAAATGAATAAAATTTTCGTTCTTTTATTTCTAAATCACTTTTGAATATTTAATAATTTTAAATTTTAATAAAAGTGAAATTTCGAGATATCTTTTGGTAGAACTTTCTTTATGTTAAAATTACTTCTGAGTCTTCACTGATTCAGATAATAAACAATCACCAAATAATTTACTCAAATCGTCAAATTTTTTGTTCTTTTCATTAATTTAACTTTCGACTCATTTGGACCCTGGGAGTTAAGTGGGTAGTGTCTGTGAAATAAATGTTCTTGAAAATCCAATAGATTGAACAATTTTGTGGTTATCTACTGTATTACAAAAATCCGATTTAGTTACTTACTTATTTTCAAAAACATTATCTCCCAGACACTTCCCCTTTCAAATAATGGTCCAACTTATGCTCTACTTAAAAATCTTTATCCCACTAAACTCTTATATAGGTTTATATTATATTCAAACTGATTTATTTTTTTTGAACTTGGATTTATTTGATCCAAAACGAAAACTAAAAAATCTATTTTTTTAGAATTAATTATCAAGTTAAATATTACCACATTCAGTCATGTTAGACGCCTTCTTGCTTGCGGCGCGCCCCTTCACCACTTTGTGCCTTGTGAGAGTATTGCCTTGCGATTTGGGGCGATCCCTATTATACACTGTCATAATAACAACGCTGGTTTTTTCGTTTGGTTCATTTATTGAAAAAACAAATAAAGTTTTGGCAAAAACTATTTTTAGTGAATTTCCGATTTATTACAAAATTTGGTTTATGACGAACTTAACGACTTTCGGTTTATTTTTAATTATTTCTTAAAAACTAGTCTCAATCCAGCCATACCGAAAATTCCGCTGTGCGCAACCCTACGTATGCCCAGGGCTTAAAGTATCTTTGAAACTAAAAAGTTTATGAACGATTGGAAAATAATAACTAGCGCAGAATTTGAAGGAAAATGAAAATTTTTTGAAAATTTTACCTAGAGTAAAATGGCATTTATAAGTTTAAATGATCAATTTCAGTAGCTTTCCAATCGCCTCCACGGTTTTTATGGGGTTTCAAAGAGAGTCAGGTAAATTCTGCCTCGAATAAAGCAAGAATTTTCTGAGGCAAACTTGGGCAGCTTGGTGTTTTTCGGATTATCAGCTCTTCCGCCTAAGTATTTTCATCTAAATTGACCAAAATTTATATGCATACAAACTTCCTTATGACTTTATAATTTTCTGGCGCTAACGGGTCGCGAACGCGTTGACTTAATAAATTTAAAAAAAATTCAATTTATCAAAAATTGCCTAGAAAGGTGGATACCAAATTTGCTAAAAAAATTAGGAATTTAATTAAAATTCTATTTTAGATGTCGATAAAATGCGAAACCGAATATACAGAAAAAAACACAAAAATACAATCTAATTTCGATGAATTACCTTGTAAAGTATGTTCAGATAGCAGTTCCGGAATCCATTATGGAATTATGACCTGTGAAGGATGTAAGGTAAGTTTTTTAGACATCTTTATAATTCCTTGATAAACAGAAAAGGCTTCACGAATGCATGATTATGTTTTCAACGGATTGATTCATGCGTTTATTAAGTAAATGTGACAAAGCACTTAAGGAGATTGTGAAGGCAGTAGTTATTTTCGACCACGATCTAAAATTCGGTATTATTTTTCTTGTATCCGACCATCCAGCACATAATAAATTGATTGCAAGCAAAAAAAAATTTTACTATCGAATAACTAGTTCTAGAATATCGGATTTTTTTGCAAAAATAATTTATTTAATTAAAATTCATTCCATAGGATAGTCTCAAATTACAAAGAATAATAATCACAGCAAAAAGTTACAATAAATGAAAGTATTTCAATATCATAATTACTTACATTTTTGTTTTTTTTCAATATTTCAATGTTTACCTTAACCCTTGGAAGCTCCAAATTGATTTATTTGGCAGAGGCTCCTCCACCACTTAAGCTGGGCGACTTTATGCCCTCATTACGGATAAACTACATTTCATAAAAAGCCGTGAATTATCTTTATTTTCTGAAGATAGTCGAACTTAGCAAGGTGTTCAATTAGATTTTTAAATTTTTAATTAAATCGGCCGAAACTGAGCAGCAAAGATTGAGCTTTGATCACTCACTTCTTATTGAAAACAGGAATATTTTCAAAAACATTTATTTATCTATTCGCACTCATTAAGACCTTGGCTTGCACAATTTTCTTTCGACTTTGAATCTATCTTCCCGTTTTCTCATAAATAGACGATTAGCTGCGCGATTGGTCACAAACGCAAAAAAAAATGCAGTTTGTCAAAAAATATGTTTAGAGAATGAACAAAATGTATCCGATTATCACCGAAAAACAACATTTCAGAAAAAAAAATTGTCTCATTTTCGAACAAAACACTCAAATTAAAAAAATAATTTATTTGTATTTCCATAAAATGGTATTTATTGAAAGTTTCGGCTAATAGCCATCATCAGAAGTGAGAGAGAAAATAATTTGAGTCGGAAAATGCAGCAGTACTTTTGGCGCGAAATGATTTTTCGTAATTAGGCCTCAGATGTGCGCTAATTTAAAAAAAAAATTCATCAGATTTGTAAATTTTTTAAAAAATATTGTCGAAACTGAGCAGCAAAAATTTGGGTTTAATCACTTACTTGCCATCGAAAACATAAAGATTAACATAATCATTTCTTTCTATATTCTCACTAATTCTGACCTTGGCTTTCACAATTTTTTCCTAAAAACTCAGTTCCTCAGATTTTATCTATCGTTTAAACTGTTTGAGCAGCACACATTTTAGAGTTTTTTGAGAGAAATTGTTAAAAAAAGTAAGATAAAATAATTTTTGATCGAGACGTCCTAGAAAATTTTAACTGCCATTTTTGAATTTCCAGGACTTTTTTTTCATCCGATTTCAGCGGATTCAAATTTTTCAGCACCATTTAAGTGGTGCGGAGCTTCCAAGGGTTGATCAATGTAATAATGGCGGGCAGTAAATCTGCATAAAATAGTGATTGCGAGAAATCTGACAGAAATTATTTAAATTTTGTAAGTCTATAATTTTACTAAGATAATCGAGAATGATTTATGAAAAAGAGAAAAAAACCACATGTACCGTTCGTGAGTTAAACTTTTTTTGTAAAATAATGTACACTTTTCGGCAAATTAAGATGAATTAAAAAAGTGTATCAGTCTATAATGTAGAGAATTTTTTTGACAAATAATATTGGCATAATGTAATTTTTGGATACGAGGATATAAAGTTAAACTTCAATGGAGAGAAATGCCAGCAATAAGGTTTTATACAAACTGCAATGTGCAATTGAAAACATAGATGTTCACTTAATTCTCAAGTAAAATATTTGAGTTTTAAAAGGGGCTTATTTCTCCTCAGCACATTGCTGGAAGCACTCACAATCCCCTTGGAGAAGAAGAAGGCGCAGTTTCCTTTTTTTTTCAAATTTCGGTCAAGAACAAAAAACGAGGATATCCTTTTTTTAACCAAAGTGCCTCTTGAAAATGATAGTAATCTCTATAGGGCGTGTTCAAATCCAATCAGTGATGTCTTAGTGATTGTTATGGGTATAATAAAAGGCAAAGGTGCTTGATATTTAAACCGCCAAATTTGATTGATGCGTTTAATTATATCAAATATATATCATATTATATCATTATAAACTGATGAACCCCCGGCTAATATGGCGGCGTAGGCTTCGACACAAGCTGTATTTGAACACGCGCTATAGAGATCATGCTCATTTCTATGATGCACTTTGGTTTGAAAGCCTATATATATGTTTGACGTCAATCGCCCGTTAATTCGCTTATNGAAAATGACGCAGTACTTGGCGCGAAATGATTTTCGTAATTAGGCCTCAGATGTGCGCTAATTTAAAAAAAAAATTCATCAGATTGTAAATTTTTTAAAAAATATTGTCGAAACTGAGCAGCAAAAATTTGGGTTAATCACTTACTTGCCATCGAAAACATAAAGATTAACATAATCATTCTTTCTATATTCTCACTAATTCGACCTTGGCTTTCACATTTTTCCTAAAAACTCAGATTCCTCAGATTTTATCTATCGTTAAGGGGTCATTAAGAGTCCTGAGAATTGGTTACTTTTTTCAGAGCGATAAATGAAGAAAAAAAAAGTGAAATTTATTTTTTTATTGTTTTATGTCTCTTCATAAAGAGTTCACATTCTTGGCAGAACGTTTAATATTTGTTATTTCTTAAACTAAACTATAATATCTAGGGATAATATTAGAAAAAGCTCTCTTTCATGGGGCAGTACCCATTCTCCAACTAACTGACTACAGAATTGTTTTTTTAAAAGACGATTTACAAAAGCTTCCAGACATAGTCGGTGTAGTGCGCTAAAAAGTCGGTGTTTTACGCTTGCTTAATTAAAAAATTTCCTTGATCTAAACAGTTTTTTCCCCTTGAAACATGGTCAAAATGGACAAAAAGTAGAGAAAACCAACTTTTTTTTGAGAACAATTAGAGTTTTTTGAGAGAAATTGTTAAAAAAAGTAAGATAAAATAATTTTTGATCGAGACGTCCTAGAAAATTTTAACTGCCATTTTTGAATTTCCAGGACTTTTTTTTCATCCGATTTCAGCGGATTCAAATTTTTCAGCACCATTTAAGTGGTGCGGAGCTTCCAAGGGTTGATCAATGTAATAATGGCGGGCAGTAAATCTGCATAAAATAGTGATTGCGAGAAATCTGACAGAAATTATTTAAATTTTGTAAGTCTATAATTTTACTAAGATAATCGAGAATGATTTATGAAAAAGAGAAAAAAACCACATGTACCGTTCGTGAGTTAAACTTTTTTTGTAAAATAATGTACACTTTTCGGCAAATTAAGATGAATTAAAAAAGTGTATCAGTCTATAATGTAGAGAATTTTTTTGACAAATAATATTGGCATAATGTAATTTTTGGATACGAGGATATAAAGTTAAACTTCAATGGAGAGAAATGCCAGCAATAAGGTTTTATACAAACTGCAATGTGCAATTGAAAACATAGATGTTCACTTAATTCTCAAGTAAAATATTTGAGTTTTAAAAGGGGCTTATTTCTCCTCAGCACATTGCTGGAAGCACTCACAATCCCCTTGGAGAAGAAGAAGGCGCAGTTTCCTTTTTTTTTCAAATTTCGGTCAAGAACAAAAAACGAGGATATCCTTTTTTTAACCAAAGTGCCTCTTGAAAATGATAGTAATCTCTATAGGGCGTGTTCAAATCCAATCAGTGATGTCTTAGTGATTGTTATGGGTATAATAAAAGGCAAAGGTGCTTGATATTTAAACCGCCAAATTTGATTGATGCGTTTAATTATATCAAATATATATCATATTATATCATTATAAACTGATGAACCCCCGGCTAATATGGCGGCGTAGGCTTCGACACAAGCTGTATTTGAACACGCGCTATAGAGATCATGCTCATTTCTATGATGCACTTTGGTTTGAAAGCCTATATATATGTTTGACGTCAATCGCCCGTTAATTCGCTTATTTATAAATTTTTTACATAAAAAGTATTTTTAATCGCTTATTTTGATTGTAAAGAAATTTCCCTAAGACACGGTGTTTTCTTTGATTTTTAACGTGTTTCCATAACGAAGTACAGGAAATAAGGTTCGATATTTGTTTTTCATTAAAAATATTATTTTATATTTTCAAGACGTTATTGTCCTAAAATAACCATATAAACAAATATTGTATAATCAAAGAATAATTTATTTGCATGAAACACCAAATTTATTCTCCAGTCATTTTTAGGGATTAAAATAGTTTTTAACGGAGAAACTAAATTTTAGTTCGTGAGGCAATTGCGCAAATCCGGCAACAGTTTTTGCACAAATAAGAGTGAGTTTGTTATTATATTTCATTTTGCCAAGAATTGACATATATAAATTGTAAACTCTCGTGCGCTCAGAAAACAATTATGAATCAATTAAATTTCTGGGCAAAATAATTCTATTTGACGAAACGAATCCGGTATTATTTTGGCAAAAAATTAATTTGGATTATCAAAATTGCTCTAGTTTCTAAAGAACAATGTTCTGTTCTCGTATGATTAACATGTTATCACAATACTACGGTAGCTTCAAGTTGAAGTTCTTAACTAAATGGAATTTTAGAACGGAACAAGATTCTTCCGGATTTTTAGATTCTAAAGCCAAGAAAAAAAACAATGTTGAATTTTTTCTATTTCACCGGATATCTGTTAAATCCTATAATTGACATATTGACTTTTAACGTCAGGCCTCCGAAAGCGACATATTTTCCAATGCTTATTCTTTACGCCAAGTACAAAAACCTCTGAAAGAGTTGAATAATAGTTTCTTGAGTTTTTAAGTTCACGGAACCTTAGACTTTT
The DNA here is from genome assembly GCA_004367855.1 of Oikopleura vanhoeffeni. Taxonomy (NCBI): domain Eukaryota; kingdom Metazoa; phylum Chordata; class Appendicularia; order Copelata; family Oikopleuridae; genus Oikopleura; species Oikopleura vanhoeffeni. The sequence continues at coordinate 231,232 of SCLH01000830.1, forward strand.
CAATGCATTTCTGATTTGCCAAAAATATTCAAAAAAAAATTTTAATTTAATTTTAAAAAACGTCGATTGGCCGAAATTATTTTTTAAAACTATCACTTATTTTCAAAGAGCTCTGATTGATGAAAGATATTTGAAAAACACTTTTAGAATTTATTTTTCATGAGTTCTGAATCGCCGAAAATATTGCTCGTTCACAATGGCGAGTCAAGGTTGCGGTCGCATAAGAAAAGTTACGTTAACTATTTTAAGGGATTTTTTCGCCGCGCTCAAATTTCAAATGTTCGATATCACTGCCCAAAAAAGAACGATTGTATAATCTTAAAGCAAACGAGGAATAGATGCCAATCATGTAGATTACAGAAATGCATAGCTGTCGGAATGAGCAGAGGAGGTATGTTTTGAAAAGTAATCGTATTTCTTACGTTATATCCTTTTCGGAACGGAACTTCATCTCAAAAACGCTTACTATCTCTACAGCGCGTGTTCGAATCCCACTGATGTTGTCTAAGTGATTGTCTTAGTGATTGCTTGAGTGATTACATACCAATAAAATTAAGCGGTTTCATTACCAAGACCCTTGCCTATAATCATATTCAATATAATCACCAAGACAACATCAGAGGGATTCGAACACGCGCTATAGAGATAGTAAGCGTTTTTGAGATGGAGTTCCGTTCCTAAAAGGATGTTAAAAAAATGATAGATTAATGATGTGGCTAGTAACGCGGGTCAAAAAAAAATATACAATGACAAATTTTCTGATTTAATTAAATTTGAACAAATGATAATGATTTATTTCGGCTCCGTTTTCAATGCATTTTTCATATTTATTCATAATATATATCTATTATGAGCCCTCTTGATCATTTTTTGCCACTTTTTAGAACAATTTCATTTTATAATTCGGCTTTTTAAAACGGCTCATCCGAATTCTTAGATAATTCAAACTGAGCTCAAATGTCTAGTCAATGATAAATAAAAAAAATATGGACCATTTTGAATTTTTTCATGAGATAACTAGAATTGTTTAATTACCAGTATTCATTTTAAAATTGGTAACAATCGTCTGATTCGGAAATTTTTTTTATTCATATTTTAGGCAGATAAGCTTTTTCTTAAAAACTTTTTGTATTTCTATGATTTAATACTCAAAACTATCGCCGGATTTGCAAAATTACTTTTCGAACCAAATATTTTATTTTTACGTGATAAAGTTCCTCAATTTCTTTTTCTTAAAGATAAATTAACCTAAAAAATTTGAAACTAAATGTTTTGAATTAACCTTCGAATTAACCATTTCTTATTTTTGTTGAAACGAATGTATTATTTTGATTGAATTTACAAATAGTTTTTTGTCGTTTCGGTTTGTAAATTATAGTCAAAACAAACGTGTTTATATATGATTTAGGGAGAGAAATATATATTTCTGAAAATGGAAAATAAAAGCGAAACGTCAATTGAATAAATTTTATATATATGTTATATATATGATTTTGACAGGTTGTCCATAAGTTATGGACCATAACTTCTTGCCAAATTACATTTTCATGTATTATTATGTTTATGCGGTGCCAACATCAAATACTGCAATTTTGATAAGATCAGGATAATATTTTGAATTAAAGCATATTTTGCTGAATTCAGTAAGTCAAGTTTTTCCAACGAGCTTTTTGCTATGAATCAGAAAATTTAACGATTTTCAGCTCAAGTACTTCCAGTGCCAATATGGCCGAATGTTACTATATTGTCAAATTGCATGGCCGTTAGAAGTTTTAATTATAAATTACTTTGATTGAGTTCATGTATTACTTTTTTTGGTTGTGTTTGGTAACGTAATTGATTATATGGATTTTGATGATTTACTTCATTTTAACAAATTGTTTAACTACTTAGAATATTGAAGATTATTTTAAATTATGACGTCATTTTGAACAGTTACACGTTTACCATTTTTAATGGAAATCTTTATTTTTTTCCCATATCCCCTTAGGAAGCCACTTAACGTACAAAATGTACTAGACCAAACCAGAATTTAACAATCTACTTCCTAAGGGGATATATCGCCGAAATTGACAGATATCGCCAAATGTTTTTTGCAAAAAACTTTCCGCGATATTTTGCCTCCCCGTGTGATTAATTTGTTTTCTCTTAGTTTTAGTTTTATCATATTGAAAAAAAAGAAAACTGGGTCAGTTTTGTTATCACTTTAATTTGCAGTTTAATATTATTCTGATGATCAGTAAAAATGATAACAAAAGATATTATTAGTAACAAAAGAACGGCGTGGTTAGATTGAAAGTTTTTTTTATATCTATGGTGTTTATACTGAAGGCTATAAATGATGTTTCAAGACTTGTCTTGATGAAGAATTTTTGCCTCATCAATGAGGTTGGAACACGTATTCGGTTTCGAACTCTTATTCTTGCTAAGCCAAGTTAATTTTTGTGTAAGTCACAACCAAATTGTCATAATATTTTGACCTGACCCTTCTGAGTTTGCGAAAAAAACTTTTTGCAAATACACAATAACCGATATTTCGGCTGAACTACTTCACAGAAAGCACAAGTTGAAATATTTTTCATAGGAATCTTTAATTCTGGACCAATATTTCTTGATTAACGTTTGCAAGGCACAAAATTTGCATTTTGTATTTTAAAACATTGAGTGAAAAAAACATGGTTTGAACCAAATAATTACCTTTTTATGATTTTGTTCTTGCAAGTCAAGTTATCAAATAACACTGTTGACAATTTTTGATTGCCCAAATACAACTGCAAAAAATTCCGATACATACAGTGTGAGTCTTTCTGAATTCTTCCCTTTTTTACCCAGACGGCTAGACAGCCAAAATTACCTTTACTTTGCAATATATTTTTGGCTGTCTAGCCGCCTGGGTAAACAAACAGAAAATTCAAGAAGACTCACGCTGTAAATTATCTTATACTTGACTCATTTTTGGAATCGCAGCAAAATTATTTTCTATGTACACAAAGAAAAAATTCTACGATCTCTTTCGTGCCCCTTTTTACGGTTTACTTGATCCGATACATTGACTTTTAACAAAGATCAAGGTAGTGGTTGTCGATATTCGAGGTGTTTGTTAAAGGGCCTCGGTGTATTTTGACAAATTTGCACTTTTACAATTTTTTTTCGCTTGACGGGAAACTTTTTCCCACTTCGAAATTTTTAAATAAAAACTTTTTAAAACGTAAGTTGTAACTTCTGAGCTCACTTTGTTTGATCTGATTTTCTTCAGATCGATTATTTTTAGTTTATAAATGGTCTTTTGAAAAATCACTCAAAAAACGCGCGTTTGCTATCAAAGGTGTATAAATTACAGTCAAATTTGTTTTTCCATTTTAATTACTTAAAAGCCTTAAAATACGGTCTCGACCATCAGCTCGAATTTATTCAATTCAATTTTATACAATTTCTACGTCAAAATCGAAAATCGAAAATTTTTGAAAAAAGATGGAAAAAACGAAATTTTAGCACGTCGAAAGAAACATATTTCTTCATGATTTTAATTTATTAAATTTAACTTGGTGGATGGGTCGGCTTACCATTTTGACAAGTTTGGGTTTTAAAAACTTATTTAATTTTGGATAAAAGAGGGCTTCGATGGATTTCTGCCAAACCGTAGTTTTGTTTCGAAAAGTATGATTCAGAGTATAAACAAGAGCGAAGAAACAAAACGAAGACATATTTAAATATAGTGAAAAGAGCCATTCCCAATATTTTCAGCTAAGAATTCCAAAAAAATTACTTTGGAAATTGTTGAACAAGAAATGAGAAAAAATTTCAAAATATTTCTAATTATTTTTGACCAAAAATCACTTAACCATGTCATATAATTTTTGAAAGAGCATATAAATATGAGGTCAATTAGTGGTCTAGTTAACCCCCTCACACCCTTTGACTATCTGAAGGCAAAAAAAATTGGGGGGCCAAAATGGCGCAGAAATAACATCGTCACAGACCTTTAATTCAAATACGTCATAGAATTTGCAATTTTATTTCCAAAAATTTTGTTGGAAATTTCATACGATTAGCTGTTCGAAAGATATTTATTCCTACTTTTTTTTTGGATTTTCGCAAAAAGTTCTTAAAAAATTAATTGTGTGAAAACGATACATAAAATCGAAATTCTGAGGAAGCAAATTTTTAGGAAAGTATTTCAGAAGTCTTTTGATATCAGTTTATTTTTTCTGCAGTCTCTATACAAAGAATAATTTTTTCACAAGTGATTTTTATGAAACTCAAAATTATGAAAAAAAATTATTTTTCAAAAAAATATTTTCCGAAAGAATTGAACGGCAATTTAACCCAAATAAAGCCGACAAAGAAAAATCAATCAAGTGTAGAACATAAGGCGGTACTGATTTTGAGTTATCAGATGATAAGCAATATTTTTCACATTTTGCTGCATATATTTTGACTTGAGGCGATATGAATAATTGTTTAGTAAGCGATCGAGATATCATATTTCAAATTTGAGATAAGTTATAAATAGCTAGAGTTTCACTTGTAAATTTGTAACTTAAAAGTCATTGTAAAAAATGTAAGACATCAAAATTTGAAAATGCTATGTGTTATATACTTAATTCTATCCTTGATCTCAATCAGTGAAAAATAAGTAATTGGTATCTCTCCCAGTTTTCCCGTGATTAGCGGTCAAAGTATTACCTTTAGATAGGCTTTTGGGTGTGAGGCGAAGTTCTCGTTTCTGGGTGTGAGGAGGTTGAAGTAGCCATTTTGTAGATTTTTATTGTTGATTTGTGACGAATATCGAAAAAAAAATGAATAGAAAATGAGGCATTATTTCATAATTTTCGGAACTTTTATCAAAAATTTCTCATAATTTGTCGAATTTGAAAAGTTTAATTCGAACTCAAATTTTTCTTAAAAAACCATAATGCAAAAATTAGCTAGTTACAAAAGTTGCCTGGATTATGAAATACCATTTTGATGGTGATAAGAAGAATATACTAACCCAGTTAAACGAATTTCATTAAGAGCCCATATCCGTATCTGTCAAAATTCACCGAGGCCCTTAACTCGTAGACTCGATTTCCGGCAACTAGTGACCATTTTCCGTTTTTTCTTTATTATTTAACTTAAAGTCTAGAACATTTTTATTTTAGTCGAGTCTACGAGTTAAGCATTGTAAGCAGAATTTTTTACGTGGATTTCTCCTGATATTCATCTGATATGTCACATTTTTGCTACCAATCTTAAATTTTGCTGAAACATCATTGACACCAATGATTTATCAATGAGTATTTAAATTTGTGAAACACGAACATGAGTCATGTAACATGACCCTTTAATAAACTAAACATTATTTTTGTTCATTTATCATTGACTAGTTTCGAAATTCTTATGCTTTATTTTCAACATATGATGACAGTGATAATTTATTTGAAACGTTTTTGATCAATGATAAACTCATTCGTTTAGAAATCAACAAAACAGATTATAAAAAATACGTTGTTTAAATGTGGTAATACTGAGTATCATATACGAAACCTAAACATTAGCGGCCACTTCTTTAAATCAAATATGATTATAAATATTACGTATGAATGATATTATATCAGTGATATTAAACGTGAATCAAGATATTGTTATTAAGAAAATATTAAACTTGCTTAATTTCGTATTTTATAAAGGCCTCAAAACAAACATAGAGTCATGGTGTGTGTAAATTTACGTGTTCTTTTAATGATGTTAAAGGCCGATTAAAAAATGCTGTGATAGTCATGCCTGGGTAGAATTCCATCAGACTTTTTTTCGGAATTTGTTGCCACAAACTAATTTCGGTCAACATTTATAATTTCGATTGTCACAAAAAAAAAATTTCACATTCGGTATTTAAGTGAACAATTTATACCTTGCCTGTCATAAGGCTTTCAAGCTGATGGTCAAAATTATTGTACTGAGTTATTATTGTACAGGTTGATTTTATTTTTTGTCGGTGTTTCACGCATCACTCTGAATATAAGGAAAGGGTAAAAGTAAGGTATCATTTTCTTGCAAAAAATAATAAAAATTGTGACAACGGGTCGACATTTTTTAAAGATGCTTATTTTTTCTCTAAAAAATAATTAAAAACGAAGAGCAAGATGAATTTCATCACTTCTGCTAAACGTGTCCTATATTTTGGTCGAGCTTTACTCAAATTCGGTGCACATATCGATAAGTGCACCGTTCATACGGTATGCTTCAACAGAAAACCAAATTAAGTCACAACGATCGGTTTAACCAGTTCTTGTTAAAACTTTTTGCTAATGTTTTATTCTGACAAAATACTACAAATTGTACTTATGCAATTACTGCTCTTTTTTACTGATTGCAACTAAATCTTTTTAATAAAGTTCTAGAATTATCGAAAAAAAAACTCAATTTATAGTCTTATTTATAGTGTAATAATAAGTGATGCGTGAAACATCGACAAAAAATAAAATTCAACTTGTACTAGTGGTAAAAACTTGTTTTATGAAAACAAAAGACTAGCTGAGAAAACTAAACGAACTTACCGCATGAACAATGAAATTTCTACGAACAATGAAATTTCATACTTTATTGAATTTGAGTCAAAATCCAATGACCTTAAAACTTATTGTTGTTGTTTTTGGGATGTTGCTCTCAGTCCTTCCAATTTCTTAAATAAATTCACTTGTATTTTTCAAGTCATCCTCAAGATTTACAAATTATTATACAATTTCATTGTTATTTAATTCAGTCTCTTGGATAAAACTATATCCCTTTATCACTTTTTGGTTAGACTGCGTAGCCACTACTCCTTTTAACGTGTGATTTTAACGTTGTGGCTACGCATTCTAACCAAAAAGTGATAAAGGGATATGCCTTATTCGAGAATAAGTGAGTTATGGCAGATTAAACATAACTGGACATTTTGCAAAAAAACTTCCGCTCATTTTATTTAAAAGCATTTTTTGAATATCTTTTTGATTGTATAAGTGATTGCTTTAGTGATTACGCACAAATCAATTTTAGTGTACCCAATATCAAGCACTCTTGCCTATCAGCATACTCAAAACCATCACTAGGACACCATTATTGGGATTCAAACATGCGCAATAAATATAACCCTCTTTTTCGAGATTTTTTTTGGTTGGTCATAGCCTATTACTAATAGGATATAATTAAATGTTAAAAATAACTTATTTTAAATTAAGTAAATAAGAAATAACCATTTTTTCTTCCGAATTGAATGTTGAACTCACGTTATTAGCCAATGAAAAAAAATTATGTGATATCTTTTTTTTGAATTATTCTTATGAAGTATACGCAATTTATCTATAATTATTGACATCTTCAGTGATTTATGAAAAGATTGATTTTACGGTTTCAAAACAATTTTTTCAATTTTCATTTTTTATTTTAACATTATTTGGTTAATTCAATTTATAATAATTTTTCATCTGATCAATCTCAATATTTCGTATTTATGTTATTTTTAAATAATTAGAGAAGTGTATTTGTTCAAATTTACTCTCTTCAAAACTTTTGTTTCGAATAATTTCGCTGATTTTTAAGCCGGCATTTTTTTAGCTTTTGAAGACAATGAAAAATAAATCAAGAGCGAATAATATTAGTATTAAAGGGAGTGGTTGTCGATATTAAAAATATTACGTGTTTATATTTTATGAAAATGTAATATTATGGTGTTATGATCGTATTTATCGTACATTTTGATAGTTTACGTTGAATACGGATTTTTTATTTTGGCGGATAATTATTTTTAAAATTTTTTTACGCTATAGAAAACATTGGAAGTGAAAAAAATAAATTTTAGTCTTAAGTAGGCTGGGCGTGGTTCAGTTAATTTTGGAGATTCAACTTTTTATCTGCTGTTATCTTGTTTTTCTTGATATCAAGTTTCCGATGTTTAAAGTCGAATCGCGAATAATTCAATTTTTTGTAGCTACTTTCGAACAGTGTAGTGTCACGAGCTTATCAATCCGTTTTTTGACCGAGGTGTTCAATCTTGAGGTTCCATCTTGAGGTTAATCTTGAGGTTCAACATATGTTCGTTTTATCAAGTGAATTAACGGTAGTCAAAGTAAAATAAGTTTATATCTTCCCGAAAAGTTCAGTTTGTTTAAAAAAAAGGATGGTAAGCAATTTCCGTATTAACTATAACTTAGATAAATTTCAGTTTGATAACAACTTTTGGTTTTCGAGATGTTATTTATTTATTTTTTAATAGTTTGAAAATATATTTCAATTTTTAAGTTTTTAAACAGTACATTATAATGATAGGAAAAACAGAAATACAAATCCGTAGTCTTAAATGTTCTAGAACAGGGGGGAATTATCAGCAGGGGTTTTGACACAAAATAAAGAACTTTCACCGGATAGTATTTCACATTTATTATTTGTTTAACCCTTAGGGCTCCAAAGCCACTTTTGTAGTGCAACTTTGAGCGCTTATTACGGAAAAAAGTAAAAGTGCTAGCACCTTTATTGTTCTTCAGTCCCCGAGATTAAGGATAGACTTAAACTTTTATATTATTTAATTTATATTTTGACTTTATTTACCCCGTAAAAAATGACATTTACAAATTGGCCTTCAATCTATGCGATTCATTTGGGAGAAAATGAGAGACGTCAGAACAAAAATTGATGATGGAAAAGATTAAGAATTAAATATTCTAAAAAGTGGCTTCCTCAGAAATAACCTGCAATTTTTGGTCTATAAATATTTTCGAAAAAAAAATCTAACCTGCGCAATTTATCGGAATCACTTTTAAATAAATAAAAATTTACTTAGAGCCGTCAGGACAAAAATTTAAAATGCAGCAGTTTCGGAAATTTTTTACTTAAAAGTGAATTATTCAGAAGCAACCTGGAATTTTTGGTCTTTAATCTGCAGGTGTTTTTGAAAATTGTCCGGAGCCTCTAAGGGTTAAGTTATAAAATCGACTTTCATTCTAGGCAAGAAGGATGTCAATTCTCTGTTAGAGTACTTGTTTTCCCACAAACATTTTTGGGCTACAAATTTTCGTTTTTTCAAGATTTACCTTACTTATGAAGAACTTAAACATTCCTCATAATGTTTTATAAATGAATGAATACGACATATTATTCAGAAAAATAATCAAAAAATGTCAAAAAAATAACATTTGAGCAGTTTGTGACTGAAGGTTAAAATTGATATAGTCGAACTTTTCTTGGGAAACTTTAAGTTGCAATTTTATAAAAAGTCATAAAGTATTGTTACTAACCATTGGTTAGAACGAAAAAATCGACCAGCTCCGATTTTATTTATTTTCGGTGTTGGCTTTTAGGTTTTGCGCTGAATGAGACTCTTGGCGAATTATTATGTACCGTTTTTCGAAAAACAGCATTTTTCTAGAATCAAAAACCAATATTTTGACTTTCATGGTTCAATTTATTACAAAATATATTTACAAAATGCCTACTTGATTAGAGTAATCAAAACATGGTTCTTTCAGACAAATGGCCTCCCATAATTAATCTTGATTATTTATGATGTTAGCAATTAAACGTATTTTAATATGAGATAAGTTCAACTCATTTTTCCTCCATAAATAACTCGAAAATGGAAAAGAAATCACAAAATTAATAACAAGCTACTTCTAGAGGACTTTATTTGAGTTGCAAGGCACAATTTTTTTACTGCATGTCTCGAATTTTTGTTCAATTTCAGGTTATGAGAGATCAGGAAAATAACTTCAGTAAAAATAAATTGACACGGAAATACAGAAATTTGGCAAAATGAACCATCAGAAATTTTCCAAATAAATAGCTGACAGACTGAGCCCGTTTCCAACGCATACTTAATTTCGATAAGTTTTACAGCATGTCACTTTTTCTTCCAGATTTATTTTTTTCTTCTGAAACCTGTTTGACATCTTTGACTGCTCAATTAGCTTTTAAATTTGTTAAAAAAATTGATGTTTTGAATTTGAGTGTTGAGATTTGTGCAGGCTAGCCTCAGCAAAAAACTAAAATGATGGCAGAAAAAAATGAGTTTTGCAAAACTAAAAATGATTCGTAATCGAGTCTCAGATAAAAATGCAAAAATTATTTTTATGTTGCCCAAAAGCTTGGAAAAAGTATCAAAATAAGAAATTTTTATCGAACTTTACGTTTTATTTTATTATACAGCATATGTCTTTATTGAGCCTGTTACCATAATCAGGTCGGCCAGACAAAGATTGAGTAACAGGATTTTTGATGATTTATCAGCGTCCTTTGGCCACTCAATTAATTCGCGGTTAATAATTTTATATGGTCCATATAATATGGCTCACTCATTTTGATTTGGTCAGTTCTCGTCTGCCCAGCATTATTTTAAACCTCTAAACGAACGAAAGACTCCGGTTCATTAGACCATAAATAAATTTATCTGTATTATAGCCGTCAAATTTGGTCGCATGAGCAAAGTTCAGCGCAAGAAATTATTCGGTGGAGAAAATATAATCAAAAAAGAACTGATAGATTCTTGTTCAAGTTCAATCTCATCCTCTTCGCATTCAATTAATTGTTCCATGGACTCCGATAGCAGAATTCAACAACCGAGTATAGAAGAAAATGACGGTAAGTTACTTTATTACTGTACAGGGTGTAAGATTTTTCCCTTCTTTTTTCCAAACTGGTTACACTTGATTTCCGCCGTTTTGATTGGTTGAATCTGAGAAAACCTACGTCTTTCTCAGATTCGACCAATCAAATATGTAACAAAAAACAGACAAATAATCGATTTAAAAATACTCACTTTCAAAGTGACAAAAAAACAAAGTTCGGTAGAGATATTTTTTGACATTTTTTTTTAATATCATCCAATATCCCTCTTTCACACTATCCGGAATATTTGGGCCCTATGTAGTGAGCGAAGTGTGTTTTATTGGGGATATTATTGATATTTCTTTCAAAAGCTATTTTCTGACTCATAAATCAAAGCTCAAATAATGGAAGCGTGCTTTCCGTACCCAAATTGGCCAATCGACTTTTTTTGTCTTCCCTATACAGTATAGGCTATGCTTTGCTTAGGTGAGTACGGAAAGCACGCACCGTGCTTTCCGTACCCAAATTGGTCTGCATTATTATTTTTTTATTTAGGTCAATTTGGGTACGGAAGCACGATGCGGTCTGAATGAAAAATATGTTGTGAAAAAGGCAACGTCATGAATATTCGTCATTAGGGTTGTTCAAGAATTTCACCGACTGCACTGGAGCGGTAAGATAGTATTTCGGCTATATAGTTTTTCGGCTATATCACAGAAAAAATTAAAGTTTTTTGATATTTCTAGAATTCTAGACTTTTTATACGGTTGAGCTTCCGCTTCAATGAAAACCATAAAATTTCTGATAAGATCAACAAAACAAAACTTTTCAGGCATTCTTTTTTGTACCATAAATTTAACAATTGAATATCTCATATGCAATTTCACCAACTTTGAGGTAATTTCTGGATTTGAGATAAAAAATAATCATTTTTGAAATATTTTTTAAGACACATATCCCTTTATCACTTTTTGGTTAGAATGCGTAGCCACAACGTTTAAATTACACGTTAAAAAGAGTAGTGGCTACGCATTCTAACCAAAAATTGATAAAGGGATATACGTAAGATGATATTTCTGAGCGATTCCCGTTACTCTCGTCCCCAAAAAATGAATACAACTCTAGAAAAGTCGATATTTAATTAATATAGCCGAAAAACCATACAGCCGAAAAATAATCTTACCCACTAAAGCACAGTGATATATACTGCATAAGTGGGGTCAGTACCGGAAGACTTATCTGCACAACGAAACCCTCAGTACGGGTTATTTGAGTTAATGGGGTTTAACTTTTCCAAAAAGGATGATCCCGACCATATAAAAAACTTTGGAGCCTCCAAGTGGTCACAATTTGGGTATTAAAAATCAACCTTTCGGGCTTTGAAACGCGCTATAAAGGTTGATTTATCATTGATTTTTTGTTGTCATCATACCGATTGCGTTACAAAAACTCAAATATTCCGTACTGAGGGGTTTCGTTTTGCAGTTAAGTCTCTCGGTACTTATCCTACTTATGCGGCATAATTTATGCTTATCACTGTACTCCAGTGCAGTCGGTGAAATTCCTCAACCATCTTAATGTCACATAATCATGATGTTGCGTTTTTCACAACATATTTTTCATTCAGACCAATTTGGGTACGCTTAGCACGCCCCGTGCTTTCCGTATCCAAATTGGTCTTGATATTTTTTTTATTCAGACCAATTTGGGTACGGAAAGCACGGGGCGAATGGGTACACTAGACACCGACTCCAAATAATACAGTCTAAGCTTGAAATCCAGGGACTGATTCAATTTATAAATACTAGATTATACTGTATAATCTAGTATTTATAAATTGAATCAGTCCCTGGATAATTTATACAGAGTTTTTCTGCTATACGTGAAACTTATTTGATTTTTCTTTAAATCGCGTTCAAGTACCGTCAATAAAGTTAACTATCAATAGAATCAACTGTTGTCAATATAAAAGTTTTACAATTTCCCGTGAATTAACAACAATTATACTATTCATAACGTAAACGTATGATTCAGTAATGATGCATGTAGAGATTTTTGGTTTGTGATTTCTGAAAAACCTTAGAAAATCTAAAGTATTAAAAAAATTCGAAATTTGGAGACTTTTATCTTGTTATTTTAGTGCGCTGACGATGTCCTTCAGTCGTAATATTGACAGATAAATAAACAAAATAAAAGATCGGCTAGGTTCAACCGTCTTAGGCTGCGCGGACAGCCTAAACCGTCTATTACATAATATGAAATACGTTCTGACTGTTTTAATACATAACAGTTTATGATCATACAAGCAGTCTTATCAGAGTTTATACGGTATAACATCTGATGAAAACATGCCTGAAAAATATAGTTTGTTTTGCATCAAAACAGTCAATACGTAAGTTTTTATAAAATTATAGAAAGCCGAACCAGGTTGACATTCAACGTGGAAAGCTTTTTCTAGATTCAGTAAAAATGCACGATAAATTTTCAGTTTTTTGTCAACTGGCGCTAAATTTCCAAAAGATTTGAAGAAAAAATTTCGTTTTTAAAATTTAATCAATTCAGATCCGACTTTGTTTTCAAATATTTGAAAATTGACATTTTTTTCAAATATCAAAAATATGAAAATTGTTTTTCAGCAAATTTCTAAAAACTTATATCAGCCCATGAAGGAATTTTCTTTGCAAACTTCTGAGGCAAAGTTTGCCAAATAATTCCAATTCAATCATGTTAAAAAACGTTCAAGAAAGCTGGCAATCCATATTCAAAAATTCAAAAAAATATTTTAATCACGCAAAAAAGGACCCCAAATTTTTTTTTTCATGCATTACGATTATATATTAAAAGTTTGCATCATATAATTTTATATGATATCAAACAATGCAGAACAATATTTAACGAAATGAATGCAAAACCTTTGATCTGTGATTTTCAAATAGTCATTTTGAGCTTATATTTGGCAGTAAACAGGCCTTCCAAGTTGAATATCGACATGCTTCAGCCGTCGTAAGCATAATGAAAATGACGTATTGACTGTTTCAGTTCATAACAAATAACGTTAAGTCAGCTTATCTGAAAGGGCATAACCTTTGTTGAAAAAATGCTCAAATAAATGCTCAAATTAATTTATAATTAATCCATGAATTTATATCGATTACGCGACTTCCTGGTCGTTATTTGCTAGATTTTTGGCCAAAATTTTAAAATAATTCGGCTTTCGGAAACAACTCATCCGATCACATTCTTAGATAGCTCAGACTGAGCTCAAATATTTTGTAAAAAATAAAATACACAAATTGGCCCAAATCCGACCATTGTTTCTAATTTTTTATGCAAAACTGATAAATAAAAAATTTCAAAAATATCAGAAAAAAAGATAAAATAAATTGGTCCAATAAACTTTCTTTTATATTATTATTAATTTAATATTTGTGCTCAGTTTAAGCTATCTTAGAATGTAATCGGTTGAGTTGTATTCGAAAGCCGAATTGTGTAAAAAGTTTTGCCAAAAATCTAGCAAATAACAACCAGGAAGTCGCGTAATCGATATGACATGTTTAGATCCTGACACCTTTTAAAAAACCTAATAAATCGTATTTGTTCTGAACCAAAACAGTTTCAAACTATTTTTAATTCAATCGAAACCATTAAAAACAATTAATTCCCCATAAGTTCTGACATTCTACACCCCGAACCCCCTTGAAGGGTAGTCCCCCCTGAAGGGTTTTCGCATTACGCATCATTCAGCTTTTTGTGAGAAAACGATTTTAAAATTTTCAGTTTCAAATATAATACAAACTCCAGAACATTTCAAAAATGAGCAGAAAAGGGAAACTGTAATGCCCACTGTCAGAAAAGTGACGGTGTTTGCTTTGATCATTAAGGATGTGGGGGACGATAATTGAGATTTCTCAGAAAACTTTTTTGATTGTCCCATTTTGTAAAGAATTTTCCACTGAGTTTTTTTAGAAGCGTAGGATTTTTTCTGAATTTCTGTTTTTTTTCAAAAAAAAATAAGTTTGAGATTTTTGAGAATTTGAAGTGAAAGGTACAATTTCGATCTAAAATTTATTTGTCACCTTTCAAAATTGCGAATGTAGACACTTAACTCGAAATCCTGCCAAAAAACGTTAAATTCAATTTTTAATTTCAAAAAAGTTCAGAATTTCACAAAACTAGAATTCCACAAGTCGTTCCTGAGACTTGGGAGTAAGAAAATTGGAAAAAAAGGCTACCGTTCAGACCTTAATTCAGCCCTTTGCGGTGAATTTGAAGCACAAAATTAAAAAAACATCTACAATTTCAAGGATGGAGTCGGCTTTTGCGTGAGCTCCCAAATACGCTGTTTTTGACCACTAGGGCAAAAATTTTGAAATCTTCTACGCTCGAGATGCGCATTCATATTTGGAAGTTGAATCGCATATATCAAGAAAAAGTTGAGTGAGATGAATGAGGAGTAGGCTTTTAGTGCTTTTAGGGACGCCTACTAAAACCCATTTTATGAGCGTAGGTTGAGGTATCAGATGCCTGATACATCTGGCCCCTTCTTAAGAGTTTGTACACGTATTTGGAGAAAAATTAGTTTTTCTGAAGCCAAGTTTCTCAGAAACTTCACTTGAAAATGAGTAAAAAGAGCCCAATTATCGTGCCCCACATCCTTAAGAGTTGCTCTAATTATTTGGTCGTTAGTATTGACAATACAGCATGTTACGGTAACCAAAACTAGATCGAAATCTAACTTTCAAGACCTTCCTATGGTGTTATCGTTTTTTTTGCATCGGAAATCTACGATATCTATGAAAAAACCAAAATATACATTTCGTAAAGAATTTTTCAGAGATCAAGAAAAAATTTAAAAAGACTCCAAATCTATCAAACAAAAGCCTGGTTTCAAATCTGCTGAACATCAGCATTATTTTAATAAAGAAAGTAGCACCATAGGCAAATTGTCTTGTTACAATAGCGGGAATTTTCAATGGCGAGAAGAAAAAATTTTCGCCAATGTAAGAATTGTTTTTCATCAACTATTTTTTAAAGTTATTATAACTTTAAGTTTTTTAATATGCTCAAATAAGTATATTTTGTTGTGAATCGAAACTCAATAAATCAAATTAATTTTCTAAAACAATTTGGTTTATCATATATTCTGACGATAATATCATTTGAAAACCCAATTTATCTTATTTGTTACGGATCAAAACAGTCAAAAAGTATTTTTAATCAAATCAAATCTAGGTCGATATCCAACTTTCACGACCTTTCCGATGTTCAGTAAATTTGTACTCTTAAAAACCGCGCTTCCGCCACCTGGTGCTGATTTTGAGTAAATTAAAGTAATCAATTGATCTGCTTGAATTTGAGCCCGTTTTGTGAAAATTCGAATGACATTCAAAATAGGGTTTAACCTCTGATGAAAAAATGCTCGAATAAGTATAATTTGTTGTGAATCGAAACAGTCAATACGTATTTCTAATTATATTATACTATGATTATCATTTATTTGACGTTTCAGCCGTCCAACTATTTCCAATGTTATCACAGAACATTGTTACGCAAATACCGAGTGAAAACTAGAGCAGTAATCTAGTGAAAGTTAGTTGAAGTTACAGCTCGGTCAATTAAGTTCTTGAAAAATGATCTATGTATCTAGAAAAATTAGTACATGATACTTAAATTTGTGATTGCAAACTGATAGTTTTTTGTTACGGGTTATATAATATAACCCGTAACAAAAAACTATCAGTTAGCAATTACAAATTTTAGTATTCTGTACTCATTTTTCTAGATATAATATAACTTATATTCTTTTATCACACTTTTGTAAATACTCCGGCCCTACCACTTGAAAACACACTTTGTTTGCTAATCAGGGCCGGGATATTTACATAAGTGTGATAAAGGGGTATGAATCATACCGCATGATATAACTTATATCCTTTTCCGAACGGAACTCCATCTAAAAAACGCTTACTATCTCTATAGCGCGTGTTCGAATCCCACTGATGTTGTCTAAGTGATTGTCTTAGTGATTGCTTGAGTGATTACACATCGATAACATTTAGCGGTTCCATTATCAAGACCCTTGCCTATAATCATATTCAAGATGATCACTAAGGCAACATTAGTGGGATTCGAACACGCGCTATAGAGATAGTAAGCGTTTTTGAGATGGAGTTCCGTTCGGAAAAGGATATGCTTTATTGAACCTAACTTTCTTTCTTGAATAGCAATCGGGAGACCAACCCATTTACATTTCGGCTATTTCAAACGACTCACTAAAGTTATTTATAATTGATAAATTAAGCGCACTGATTACAAATTGTGGTGAGATACCATTTATTTTGTAAATACGATGACCAATAAAATCTTCGAGAGATTCAGCTGTTTAACACTTCCTCGCTGATTGCAGTAAAAAATGATAAAATATGATCATCACACAATAATTTTTAAGTTTTTTCAGGCGAATGAATTTATTTTTTTATTTTTTTTAATTTGTTGACAAAAAAGGACATAATGAAATTTTCAACATCAATTTTTAGTTTGAAATTATTTTGCAAATAAATAATATAATTTTTCAGACTATTTTTCAAAATATTATTAAAATTGTCAAAAGAAGTCAGGGTCAATCAGTTCACTATGCTATTTTGTTTTTTAACAATAAATCTTTATATTTTTCAAATTTATTTGAAATTGAAAAATTTTCAGACTCAAGATTTGTAATTTTGTGACTTATAAGTTTTTTGGAATTCTGATTTCGTAATAAATGTATTTTTTGTATTTTAACAGAGCTAGATCCAGGGCCTTGGGCATTGATCTAGTATTGTACAAGCGATATAACTGGTCTATCAGAGTTGTTTGTCCTTAAGGGGTAACTGCATGCCCTAGTCAATCTTGGTCCTAATTAAGATGGCCGCAGGTCCAAATAATGCAAGAAAAGGTTGACAAAAACTCGGGCAACCTCTGAGAAAAAAGTCCTTGAAAGTAGAAAAGTTTGTTTAAAACTAGATAAGCAATTTGTCTTAAAATTTCGAGAGGAAGACTTCTGGAAAATCTTGAATCGTAAGTTTTAAAAAAACAAGGTCGGATTCGGATAAGTCGTTTTCAAGGCTTACTAAAAATTGAAATATATGAAATTTTCAAATTCACTGGCTGACCTCAAGGAAGTTGGTGGTCAGAGACAGGTCAGCATATGTGAAACACTTTTTATTTGAGGTAACAATTTTAGTGGGTATATATATGTTTCACTCAATATCAAACTTCAAAGCGACAGTTTATGACTAGACAAACATTTGTGACTTTTGATCTCTATAATTCAATTATATGTTTAAATTTTTGTTCGAAAATACATTTACAAATTTGTGAAGATTTGAACGGAAATAAAACCAAAAACTTTAATTTTTGAATCTTAATTTTTAGTCACGTTTGACGTATTATTTATAATGTATATCCCTTTATTGCCCTCTCCGCGAGATTTGGGCCCTTAAAAACACGGGGAGTGACAAAACAACGCGGTTTTAAAAACAACTTAGCCGATTAAGTTCTTAGATAGCTCAAACTGTGCACAAATAACTAGTGAATAATACAAAATAAAGATTGGTCCGAATCAGCCCATCGTTTTTATTTTTTTTGTCAGACCTTTGTTTCAATTTTTTAACAAAAACTAATAATTAAACAATTTCAGTAATCTTTGAAAATGAATAAAAACATTGGTCCTATTAAAAACATATTTTAATGTTTATATTAATTAGTTAATTTAGCTCAGTTTGAGCTATCTAAGAACAAAATCGGATCACTCGTTTTCAAATGACGCGTTGTTTTCTCATCCACCCCCCGTGTTTTCGAGGGCCAAAATCTTGCGGATACGGCAATAAAGGGATATATTATACCTTTTGATGCCTTTAGGATTTGAAAATAATTCAAATTAAACATTTATTTGAACCAATAAAATTACCTAATGGAATTTCCTAATTCAATTCGAAACAAGTTCACAGTGCCATAAAACTTATTATCAAAAATTATATTTGACTGAAGTAGCGTGAGAATAACTTTTAATTTCTCTTGTTTGATTTCAAAGAATGTTTTCTAAATGCTAATTTTATTTTTCAAATGAATTCCAAAATAATTTTCAAAAAGTTAGGAAATTAAAGAACCAGAAATATTATTTAGCATTAATTAAGCAAAAAATTAAAATATTGTAAATCAGATACTAATTTCAAAAAACGAAAGTTTTAAACAAGCACTCCCTTGGTATGACAGTGAAGTTCACCTGGTGCTATCCAATTTCCATATCAATTTTGCTTCGTTAAATACATTCGCGTCAATTCACAATTTTCGGAAATTTCAATTATTTTTTCAAAAAAAAATTTACCTTTCACAATTCAGTACCGTTCACAATTCAGTGTACATCTTTTCAACCCAAATGTCGTTTGGGTTATTCGGGGACCTCCGTAATCGTCCTGAATGAGGTTCACACAATCTAATATCTTTGAGGCAAAAATTTCAATTTTCAACCTGTGTTTTGGGCAAAAATATTTTTCTTTCGAAGTTAACATGTTAACACAACGGTTTTAAGGTCGGTATTTATAGATGCAATTATGTGATTTTCATGATATTTCAGTTCAAAATTGTATTTAAATATATAGAAAATATTTAGTAAATTATGTCAACTGTGACTGTCAGACAACTGTTCAATCTATCTGCCGTATAAAAATAAGTCGGCAAAACCGCTTTTCAATGATTAATTCTAATCTAATAAAGATAACCTAGATTCAGTATCTAAAATACTTTTGATTTATATATTTTCGAAAAAAAATTGGTATAAAATGTTAGAAAATTCTGATTTTTTTTTAATTTCTAAAAGGGCTTAGACCGAAAATTTGGGACTTTGAGAATGATCGTCACACATAGCCTGGCTAAAGATGATTCTCCGTGCAAACAAGTGTTGATATATACATAAATTACGCATAACGCAATTTTACAGGTCCTAAAAATATAAAATTCAAAACATTCATAATTTTCTTAACGTTCTGCTCCTATTATTATTTTTTCCAATGAGAGTCAGAAGTTTAAGATATCTTAAATTTACGATCAAT
This sequence comes from Oikopleura vanhoeffeni, assembly GCA_004367855.1. Lineage (NCBI taxonomy): Eukaryota > Metazoa > Chordata > Appendicularia > Copelata > Oikopleuridae > Oikopleura > Oikopleura vanhoeffeni. The sequence goes on from SCLH01000830.1 coordinate 250,881, forward strand.
AACGAATCGTTATTAACGATCTGTTATAACAATTCAAACGCGATTTTTTTCAATTTTGCTCTCCTTCTTTCCTTAATCCCATTGTCCAAAAGTCAGATTTTGGCCCAGTTACTGGCCTACTTAAAGATTAAAATACAGATCACAAAATTGAAAGTAGTCCAGGTGCATATTGGTCTCAAAAATATCATTTTGTTATCAAATCCTGATAAGCATTTTTTAAATTAGTATTTTGATGTCCAAATCATTTACTCATATAAGTTGTTACCACCTCTGTTATAGAGGGCAGCCTTTAATTAAGTAGTGTTTTATGGCTCCATAATCTGGTTGCACGAAGTATAAAAAACTTTAGCGAACGAGAGAAAAAGTAACAATACAAAAAAACAAACTTGCAAAAAAATTAATTATAAAATATATTAACTCTTTTTTGTAATAGATTTTATTCGATTATATTTGATTTTTGTTATTGAGTTATATTAGATTTGAAACGTTTATTTATGAATGAGAACTGAAACCTGTAATTGACAGTAACAAGATATAACAAATCAATTTTGCTCAAAAACTAAAAAACAAGATTTTTCACAGAGATTAAATCAGGTAGGATCGCAGCCAAAATTATTTAAAAGGCACGAAATTCTTCCATATCGCTTTTTAGACTTTATTCTGAGAAACTCAAAATGATATTCTACTCATTCTTTTAGACTTGATCTATATTTTCTAGTGATGTTTCATCGAAAATGACATTAATTCCCCCCCCCAAATTCATCGGGTTTTCGTTGACTATAGAAATTGTCTGGTTATCTTATCGCATGTTTCAGTGGTTTTAAAATAATCCAAAAAATAGGAGATCATTTTTATACAACGACAAGAAAAGCTTGAAACGCCCAATAAAATCTCGAGATAGACCTGTTTTGTTCGTCATTTTAAAAAGCTCCCTATTGACGAAAAAACTTATTTTTTTTACAAATTTGCACCTCTTAATTTTAAATAAAAATTTAAAATAAAAATTCAGATTTAGAAGTCGAAGATAACATGCAACATTCAGAAAAAACTTTCAACGCAATGGTAGATATCACAAGCAGTTTTCAATTTAGTCTCATGTATACCAAAGAAGAAATCGCTGCTGTTCACAAAGAAAACAGACAAAGTATCGGACAAAAAACATGGGGAGATGTTTCAGATTATCTCACAGACTCTATTAAGGAATGGCTTGACCAGAAAAAAATAGAATAGTCGTAGAAACTTGATGTTTTGGCAGTTCAGAACCATATTCAAAATTCAAGAAAAATTGAAACCATAATTAAACCTACACTTTGAAAAATGGACGGAAATTTTACTGGGATTTCAGTGAGACTAAACTAATCGAAAATTTAAACTCAATAAAAATAAATTAAAAATTCAGTAATTATCAAATAATATATTAATATCACTAATTTATAATATATCACGATGAGATATTCACTTAAATAATTAAAAATACGCCTTTTTATGCGATTCTAGCGTGCGCGGGATTAAAATGTAGGGAATCTAAGGGTATTTTAGTTTATTGAATTTCCTTAGGGCAAAAAAGGGTTTGAAGGCGAACTTTGGGCGACCTCCGTAGAACCTTGGGGCAAAATGTGGGTGACTCAAAACAAATGAGGATTATTTTTAAAACACCAAAAAATTTGGTCTTTAAAAATAACACGAATTAGCTCCAAAACAGGTGGAAAATTATTTTTGAAAAAAACTGTTGTTCTAATTTCAACGTAAAAATTCGTTTTTATTCGATTTAACAACAAATTCCAAATATTTTATTTTGGTGTTTTCCATGTGATTTTCAAAGAACTTTCAAAACTAATTTTGCTTAATAGAATAATCCTGCTCGTTTGAAAATATCGAAACAAAGATAGAAAATCATCAAAAGTAAATTATGAATTATAGACTATAATTTATAGTCTATAATTTATAGACTATAATTCATAGACTATAATTTATAGTATATTTCATTCTATGTGAAAAATACAAAAATAAATTTTGGTTAAATAATGCTTTCAAAAGATCATCAAAATTACTTTTTGCGAATAATCTGTCAGAAATCATCATATCTCAGAGTAAAATAATATTATTTATACCGGATTACTGTTGAGAATGGCCCTTTTTGGTTACTAATACCATAAAAGTTTTATATTATTAAATTAATTTTTCATTAAACCATATTTTCTGAGCGAACTCGAACTATATTCATTTCCTTGAAAAACTTTATGATCATTTTTGACTGCTCAGTGCTGATACATTATCGGAAGTTTTGTTATATACTTAAGGGGGTGGTCGAGGCAATCTGGACTTTTTAAAACTGCGCCTCAAGAATAAACGGAAAACAGTAGTAACTTCATTATACGTTGTAGCAAAGACAAGGTTTGGATGAATCTTTGAGACACAAAAAAAATTTCCATGTTTGGAATAGGCTGTCCTACCTCTAGAAAAGTGTCAAAAATTATCTAAATTTTTGTCAGCCTTCGTCCATGACCCAATTTTACGATATTTTTCACGAATGACATTTATTCACGTGGAATCGACGTTCGGCCCGGATATTTGATTTTTTTCTAGTGGCCTAAATCGCAAAGGATCATTTGTTAGTTTTTCACAGCATTTATGATCATTTTTCGATGAGCGCACCTAGAAAAAAATAAAATTCCGGCCCGAACGTCGATTCTCAGGTTGCATAAAATGATCATTCGTAAAAATCGTAAAATGGGTCATGGACGAAGGCGACAAAAATTTTAAGATAATTTCTGCCACTTTCCTAGAGTTGGACAGCCCTTCCAAACATGGAAAATATTTTTTTATCTTAAAGATTCATCAAAACCTGCATACAAATATAATGAAGTTACTACTGTTCTCCGGTTATTTTTGAGGCGCAGTTGAAAAGGTCCAGGCTTCGACACCCCTTAATAATACATTGATAATTATTACTCTCATATCAGGCTTCCAAAAGGGAAGGGAAGAAGGATAACACGAGGATAGAGGGGATAGGGATGGATAAAATTCAGAGCCATAAAGGATAGGAATGGAAAGTCCACCCCCCCTTTTATCCCGTTTTCATCCTCATCCTTTTTTATCCTTCTATCCCTTTTCTATCCTACCCGTTATCTCCATTCCCTTTTACCTTTTCTATCCCATCCTTTTTGCATAATCAAAATATAAACGCTTTAGAAGTTTACTGCTTTTATAATTAACATTATGGCACGCCTAATTTTGTTAAATATTTAATAAATCTCAATTTTAAAAAAAAATGGCGGTATTTCGATGACACATGAACTTCTGGTTTGACGGAAGTCGAGTAAAATTGTGTTTGATAATTAATAATAACAGGGGGTATATTTGAGGGTGAAATTTTGTCAAAAACAATTTACACAAAACAATACAAAAACGGGATAAAAAAGAGATAAAATCTATCCTGGGCCCTGGATAAAAGGGGATAATCTATCCTTACATCCCTTTTCCGTTTATATACCGTTTTGGGAGATAGAAACGAGATAGGGATAGTGATGGAAAATCGGCGGGGATGCATCCCTTTTGGAAGCCTGCTCTATATTCTCTGGAACATTTTATTTAAAATCAATATATTTCATCAATTTTTGTTATTTTCTTAGTATTTTGTGGCATATTTCGAAAAAAATAATGTATATAGATGATAGAAATTCATTTTCAAAAATTTCATATGCTCACATTTATATTAAATATTTCAAACTAGATATTTCGAAATTCAAAACCAGTGGCATTTGTTCATCCAGTCTATTTTCGAGTAAAATTTATTTCAAAAAATAATGGAAATTAAAAAATTGTTGAGTTTTGAAATTAAATTTTTCGATTTTTCTTGTACTGGCCATGATATGTTTTTTCTTATTAGTCATTTCACTATAGAATATTGAGGAAAAGTTATGTATAGAGAGTTTTTGAGGTTCTGACGAGATTTGCGTATTTCTCCCGCCAATTTCAAAAGCGTGAGTAGAACCCGTGAGTAGAACCCGCTTTAAAATGCAACTAAAGTGATCTGATGAACATTGAAAAATTTATACAGGTTACATTTTTTTGCAAACTTTAGTAGATTATCATATGAACATTTTTCAAGCCAGAATAAAGCGAACAGTCATGTTCTGTAAAAAAATTCCGTATTTCTCAAATATGGCGAACACGGAACATGGTCAAAGTGACCAAATTGAACTCTTGTCCAAAAGATGTCTTGGAATGATCATCATCCGACTGGCGAGAACATACAACAGCTCCACAGATACTTTTATCATGAACGAACAACCAACAAAATGTACTCAATTTGATACGCTAAATGGCAAAGGCATTTTTGATTATTTTTATAACGTTTTCAAACATTTGACAGATCTTCAACTCAAAGACGAGGAATTGGCGCTTTTTTCTACTGCGGTTTTGTTCAAACCTGGTAAGTTTAATTATACAAACTAAAACCCTCAAAAATAATCTTCAGATTTTCTCGAGATATCTCTCGAACGTTCAAAAATTTCGTAGACCTGAAAACTATTGATTCGATTTTTGTTCTTTTTCGACCCCACAGCAGCCGAAAATCAAATTAACTGACTTTCAGTCAATTACTTGTCAGCAATCCGAGGCTCGGATTCCAAGAGTTTTGTTCAAGTTAAAGATTGGAAAATTCTGATATATAATATATCATATATTTGAAGACCATATTGAGGCCATATTATGGACCTTCAAACTCGAACTTTCTAAATCAGCGGTTTAACAAAAATCGGAAAAAAGTTTGAAAGTCTTTTGAAGTTTGAATTTAAATAACTTGAGCCCTTCATGGCCCACAACGAATGTACATAAAATTGCAATCGTTGCTATAAAAAATATCTTGTCCAGTGGTTTGTCACTGAATGCAATGTCGCAAAACCACACGTTTGTGCAAAGATCAGCTGTTTTTAGCCTTGTTAAAACCCAAACTGCATTTCTTGAATAGAATTAACAAATATAAATCGAGTTATCTCGGTTAATTTTGGGTTTCTGGGTGATGTCAACAATATTTTTTATTTGACTTGATAATTGTAGAGTTCTTCGTAAAAATTGGAAATAATTTTAAAGATCTTAACCTTATTGGGCTCCTCCTGTATATTCTTTCTAATACGTAATTTTCATTTTAACATGTCGTATTTTTTATAAGTTCCTAATTGGTTGATCTTATCTGATTAAAAATTTATTTTGTTATATGAGTGTTTGAACGTATTAACTTTTATATGAGGAAGTGGTTATAAACTTTTGAAGAAAAATAATCCATTTCATATTTTTGTCCTAAGGTATGTTGACCACCTCTTCTAATATTCAATTTTCAAATTTTTTCAATCCTGCCAAATTTTAAAGGATGCTGATTCAGGATTTTTGAAGCGTCGATATTTGCTACCGCGTATACACCATGTTTATTTTCGGATCAATCCGATCAGGTCAATCCGATCAAGTTTTATTTTCTGGGCAATCCGATCAAGTTTTTCAAGACGGTCTGCCGACCCCTGCTCAGAAAACTAAAATTATTTTTTTCTATTTCAAGGGTATTTGCATTTGAATGAACTTGAATCAATTCGTAACGTTAAAGCAGAAGTGGACAAAGTTCTTCAGCTCATGCTTTTACATAGACTCAACTCGGCTGAAAAAGTTGCAAAAATTCAAAAAGCGCTGGTTCTCATAAACCTCAAAATGGATCAAATCGACCAAATGTTCAAACACGGTAATTATTATTTATGATTTTTAACTACTGTCTACTAACAAATTCAATAACTAGCTTTCAGATTTTTTTTGAAATTTCTTTTTTTCTTGATTTATGTCGTAATTTCATTAAATGATCGTTTTTTGAAACACTAGTTTTAATCGTCAATTTTTCAATTTCTTTTTTAAACTTTCAAACTGCGATTTCAAATTTGAAACTTAAACCAAAATATATTATATTTAAAAATTTAATTGGAATTATTTACAAAAAAATTATAGATATTTGTTTTTACAAAAACTAAGCAGATTACCGATCTTAAACTGGAGATCAAAAAGTCAAAACTGCAGTAGTTTGTATTGTTTTTTTCTAATATGAGTCAAAAAATCGAATAAAAATTAAAATGAGCGAATCATTTTTTTCTTATAAGGACAGTCTTTTAATAACATTCTAAGTTAGTTGAAAAGAGTTGTTGGTGTAAATTTATTATGGAAGGTATCCATTTCAGTTCTCCGTATTAACTTCAGCAATTTTTAAGGTTGAAAAGACAAAGAACTAATTCAAACCAAAATAACGCATAAAAAAACGATCGACATAAATGTATTATCAATTCTTTTCATTCTGAGGCTTGATTAATTTAAAATAAATAAATATTCCATTATGAATGTTTTGTCGTTTATTTCCCTAACTTAGTCTGCTGTGATTGGGTAAATTTCTTATTCTGATTATAGGTTTTGTAGCCAACTAATTCAAATATAGTTAAATTTATTTCAAAAAATTGCCTGAGAATTGTTTGCACTAACAAGGTATAATAATGCGAATTCATATCATTGTAGGCAAAATAATGTAATCAAGTTTAGTATACCAACGCTTGAATCGACAATTCACTTTCTGACTTGATTGATTTTAGCTGATGTCTAGCAATTAAAAAATGATTAAATAAGCTTATTTTTCAACCCCTAAGGCGCCAAGCCACTTTAGAGCATCAAACAACTTTGAAACGCGTTTGCACAGCAATTTTAGAAAATATAATTTCAAAATCTCCTTGAGTTTGAAAAGATCGTTTTAGCTTTTTTGCTCGATTTTTCGTAAAATGTATTGTAATACTATATCCTTTTATTACTTGAAGTGCCAAAAACGATGAGTTTATATCTTATTTTGAACTAAACTCATCGTTTTTGGCACTTCAAGTCTTTAAAAGAAATAAATTGATAAAATGAACTGTTCAGACAGCGCGTAGTCGTGTAGGGTAAGGTAGGAACCGAAATATATTGCCATAGAAAATGTATATAGTTTATTGTAGATTATTACAAATACATAATTTTGGAGAAAAAATATATTTTGAAAATCACTTACAACCTTATCAAAAATATACCTTGAAATATTCTATTATCAAGCATGACATTTAAAGTTTTCGAAGAATTTTTAAAATAAATTTCGAGCTCAATGATAGGCAGAAAGTTTTTCTGACTGGAATTTTGAACTATTAGTTTTTTTCGTTCCTACCATAGTCTAGACAAAACGAAATGATGCACTTAACCAGTTCTTCTGAAATTTAAAGCGTAATGTGAAACATACATATATACTTCCTGTTCAGTGATTATAAGGTTTAATTGCCGATTGAGCTGCCTAGGTTTACAATAGTGTGAACAGGGGATTTTGAGAGATTAAGTATGTCCCAGTAAAAATTCAAGGCAGCCAGTTTGTTTTCGCGTGCTTTCTGAAACCTTATAATGTTTTTATTGCAACTTCTGAATTTTTTTCTTGGTTATTTTAGAAAATCTATCTCTGCAAAAATGCACTTGCGCGAAATAAAAATTTTTCAAAATCTTAAGTGTCAAATTCTAGAGGCCGGAAATATAAATTAAATTTTTATTTTCCTCACCTTAGGCAATTACAGTTGAGTCTGAAAAATCATAAGAATGAGGTAAAAACTCGACTAACCTTTTTTTCAAAATTTACATCAAATAATCGCGATTCCCAAAAGTTTTGCCCTTAATTTCAATACAATTCGGCGACTTTAAAATTGAGCTCGAATGGCTTTAAGTTTTCGAAATTTTATTTGTCGCAAAAATTGTTTTTTGGACTGATTGATAACAGTATAAGCGAAAGTTCCAAAATTTCAACAAGATGTTTATGTGAACGGTACCCCGGAAGTACTACCCCTTCAAACTCAGCTATAAATGTTTTTGCAGGCATTCAAAAACAAGACAGATGTGAGGGGTTCTTAGATTTTTTTTGACTACTTTCCAGGCTGATTTCATGTTATATTATAAATTATTATGACTTAAGGAGGTAACCTACATGGAAAATTATTAATTTTTACGGCATTCGGAATTCTGTTGTCGATTTTATGCTAGAAAAATAAAAAAATCAATTTCGATTGAAAAAATTTCAAAAATTGGGATTTTTTCCGAGTATTTTTTTTTAAAATCGTGCTGTATTTTGAGAAGACCATATCAAAAATATTATTTTTTCAGTATCCGTTCCTTTGTTGTGTAAGCAATAGGAAAAAATTAGTAAATAAAGTTTTTTTGGAAAAAAATGATCAAAAATTGGGAAATCTGGCGAATTAGACACAACCAAAACTTTGAACGTCTCGCATAAGCAAACTAAAATAGATATGGTAAAACAAATTCCACTTTAACACAACATTTGTAGAAAGTGCTTTTTTTATAAAAAAAAATCTGACATCAGTGCTTCAAATGAAATTGAATAAAGACTCAATACACCCAAAACAATCAATTTAACATGTAATTTTTGTCGATTCTGCGCAAATAAACCGAAAATTACATTTCTTATTCCACTCTACATCCTAAAAAACCATTAATAGTGGGCGTTAGAAAAATTAAAAATTTTTGACATCTCATGACTAAATGAAATGATACGAATTTAGTCAAAACCCGGGTTTTTCAACCAGTATCACGACCGGTACGATCATGCAAAAAACTTTTAAATACATTTTTTGAAAAATTCATACAAAAATCAACTATATTCCAAGGTTTCAGTATCGTCAGGCTGTCCGTTAGAACAGGACTGGCGTTTTAACGAAGATAAAACGCGTCGGTTACCGCCTTTTAAGTAGAAAAAATCGTATGATGAAATCTTATGAAATTTTTCAAAATTTCATCAACTCATACATACGTCTAAAAACATGTTTTGTAGAATTTATGTCAAATATATAATCAATAAACTTATACCACTCATTGTACGAGTGAAATTATGTTGTGATACCGATTGAATGCAATTTAAAGCAATAAAATCTTCAAGAGAAAAATTTCTAGTATTTTTGAAAAGACAATTGTAATCAAACCATTTTAGGCTCGCTAATAATTTTTATTGTGACATTAACATTATGGTCCATAATATAAACACTCAGCCTCATAACTGTGACATCAGAAAAGATAGTGACCAATAAAATTAAATGATACCTAAAGTAAGTTCACAATTTGTGATTCAAAAGGTTGCTATCTTTTCCGACGTCACAGTTATGACGCTAAGTAACTACCCACACCGAAGTTTAATCTTCAATATAAACCTTCGAAAACGATGCGTGACAAAAACATTGTAGAAAATATCCAGATCAAGTTTAAGAAATAACCATTTTTATAACCAACCTAATCAAACCTAATTATAATGTTTTTAGTTCTTGCTTCCGAGCTTGGAAACAATCCTGGTGCTGAATTTTCTCCTCTATTCAAAGAAGTGCTATTAGCTGATTACAAAGAGCAAAACCAGACTCAATATTCCGAACAGTCTCACAGTCCAAAATCTAAAAGCCCCATCGCAGATATTTACAAAGAACTTCCAAATCCGCGTCCGACCAAAAATAATACAGCTAATTCTTTTGTACCTACTAATAATAATCTCCAAAATATTCATCAAAATATTCACCAAAATAACTACCAGCTTCCTTTAAATAGCCATCAAAATCATTACCCAATCCCAGCGATACCAAATTTTTCAATTGACCAAAAATCTATGAAAAATCCGCTTGCGATTCATAATATTGATTCGATTATGGATTCTAGATTATCGTCAAATGCGGCGTTAGATGCGTATTGCAATGTTTTTAACGGTAATGTGAATGAATTCACCGGTATTGATTTTGCAAGTATGGTACCGAAATATGATACCTAAGTTCCAATAAGGTGATTTTCTGCGGTGTTTTTTCAAGTAGGCTAAATTTATATTTATTTTTCGAAACATACGCCCTAAATTGACCGATTCGCTTATTTCATATTTCCGAAAATATTATTTTTTATACAAGCCAATTATTAATAGGACAATTCTCGGACAGCCTAATTATAGTTCAAAATATTTAAGTAAAAATCTAGTTCATTCAGTTCTAAGTTCAAGGAAATTTGGACCAATTTTAAATTTATTGGCGAAACGACAATATATCGATTACGATGCCTGAGCCTTTATTCTTCTTTTGAGCTTTTTTCTAAAAACCATGAAATGATTTATGATTAAATTTTTTGAAAAATTTTTATTCCCACCTTAACATTAAGTTGACTATTTTCGCGACTATACTGCATTCGTAAATTATGACTCATTCATGGTTTGTACAAAACTTGCTTGATCGAAAAAACATGCTGGACTTCAGCATCGTCATCAATATCACAAATTTCGAATTAATTTCCATATANATATAGGCATTAAAAGATACAGGAGTATACATTTTAGGCCGACCAAATTTTTGATCGATTTTTTCTTTATTTAATTTTTTTAACTATTATTTATTATTATTTGAGGTTTTTTATTTTTCCTGATAAATTCACAGGTGTGAAACGTCTACCAATAGAATGTGTGCAATAAAAAAAGAACACGTTATTAAACTACAAATTTTTGATTTAATTATATATCATAAATTAACCAATTAACATGCCAAAAAACTCCGCCTACGCACTTCAAAAGTCTACCGATAATGTTAACTCCTAAAAACGGTTACAGTCCCTGACCCCTCAAAGTGCATCCCCTTAAAGTGCATATAATCCCCTTTGGTCCCTTAAAGTGTAGTAAGGTTATTAATGGATATGAAAATTTCGAACGGTCAAGCGGTCAACAAATCTTTCGATGCTTACGAAAATTTACCTTTCAAATAGGGACAATTTTTTTCGACACAAATTTCTTTATCGATGTCGTTGGCTAAATCTTCTGTGTGTTTCTGTGTTTACACTTAATTATTTGTGTAAAGCTTTGTGTATTTTTTTGGTAAATATTGAAATAATTGTGCTTCTCTCCAACTTTGCTAATTTTTCGAAATAGGAATAAATCGCGACATTTATAGCTAAAAAGGAGTCATTTTTGGTCGACTTATATTTAAAATTTTCCTATAAAAAGTGCGTAAGCAAAAATTCCCTACAAGTAAAATACAAAAATTTTGCAGTTTTTTACGAGTCTTTGACTTTGACCGCCTACGCATTTTTATAAACTAAAAAAATCGATCAAAATTTTTGTTGACCGCAAAAATACGGTGGTGTACACAAATGCGACATTTTCTTTCAACAGATTAACATGTACTATAACATGTTGTATTATAAAGTATAATCAGCCATCTGGTTTTCCTACGTTTTTTGTCCCTAAAAGATTTTTTCCCAAAAGACGTAGGTCAACTTTTTTTTCGGCTACCCACGTAATCTGAACGTTTTATTGTAAAGTTAAGGTGTATGATCGCATTTACTTTGTGCTAAAAACATTTGATGCAATTTTTGAAGGATCACTTAAATTATATTTAAAAATCCCTTTGCTTATTATCGTTTCTGCTTGTTACCTTATTTTATTTTGTTTTTTATCTTGAAATAAAGTTATTTGCAGTACATTTTTGTAGTTATTTGCAAGTTGAACCAGAAATCGGCACAAGCTAATCAAAATGATATCGGATGGGATCGGTTAAGAATAAAATGCGAACCATATTTGAGACTTTATTCACTTAAATCTGGTACATGTTATAATAATTAAATATAAAAAATGACAAAAGCCAGTTGAAATTTAAATTTCCTTTGCAAAAAAAAGTTGAGTTTTTTTTGCATTCAAATTTCAAATTCTAGGATTATTATTTTTAGTTTAAGAAAATATAGTGAAGTAAACTTATTATAGAATATCCCTTAAGGGAGTGGGTGTCGCTGATTTGGGCCTCTTCCAAGGTCATTTCCCGCCAAACTAGCAGAGATGATATTCCAAAAACAGTTGTAACTAACAGAACCAACCTTCGCGGTAATTTTAAACTTAACAGTAAACTGATACAATCCCACCTCCGCTTCTAAAAAGCCTCCTAAAAAGACACGCAGTAAGTGCCTACTCCTTCAATTTTCATCATTTTTTATTATTTTTTTGTGTCAGGCTCCGGAGAAGCCTTACGAATAATGCAAAAGCGCTTTTGTTTTAAAATTTAGCTTTCAGCGGACAAAAACGCGAAAAAACCAAAAATTTAAATTTTGAAATGGTCAGTTAGGGAGGCTCAGGCAAAAGCTATCTTCTCCACCAGTTTAGAAGATACACTTTCGGCTCATACTGCATTTGAAAGCACAAGCCTTGTTTAACAATTTATTAGAGAGTTTTTTTTGAAATTTTTATTTGGCGTCTCTTGAAGGCCACGTCAACTTTTCATTTGAGCTAAATTTTTGACAAAATTTTAGAAACCAGAAAAATGCTTCAAAATATTTTTTCGTAATACAAACTCTTTGAGGATTTTGTGCTATTTTTAACTCGGTAGCGTCAAAAAGAAAACAAATAGCGCACTTTTCAATTTAAATCATAAATAAATCATTTGTTTTCGTTTTTTGGCGGCTGAAAGCAAAATTTTAAAACAAAAGTGCTTTAGCATTATTCGTCAGGCTTCTCCGGAGCCTGACACAAAAAAATAATAAAAAATGATGAAAATTGAAGGAGTCGGCACTAACTGCGTGTCCTTTTAGGAGGCTTTTTAAAAGTGTAGGTGTCGGCGTAGGTGGGATTGTATCAGAGTACTGTTTAGTTTAAAACTACCGCGAAGGTTAGTTCTGTTAGTTACCAATGTTTTTGGAATATCACCTTTGCTAGTTTGGCGGGAAATGACCTTGGAAGAGGCCCAAAACATGACATAGGAAGTTAATAAAACATTCTGATAACTTAGTTCGTGATCTCTGGAAGACGTTTTGAATTATATTTCTAAGATAGCATGTTGAACCAACCGGTAAATGAGGTGAACCAGGAGCAAAAAATTGCTTGTAAAAGCCGTATTTTTTTTTTGTCCAATTTAGGAAATCTTTCAAAATTTGACATAATCTGCGAAATTCAAAGGCGCAAAAAATTGTTGTCGTTTTTTTCTATTTTCTCACTAAAAAGGTATCAAAGCTGGCGAAAAGGACTGTTTTTTGCTATTTTGGCCAAGGAAAGTTGTATTTTCATGCTAAATGGCAAATTTTTTTCCGGCACTATAGTTTTTTGTAATATTTGATGTGATAAGTTGATAAAATTGATGTGTCTGATTAACGATTTTCACTTTTTAACTCCCAGGAGTCATTTGAAAGTTTATTTTTTGACATCAATGTCATCGTATGACATTTTCAAGTGTACCAAACGATTAGTGAGTTGAATGTTTTTCTTGGAACTACTTATTAAACTAATGGCGAAATATTTAACCGTTCGACCGCGAAAGCAGAAAACTTTTTTTATTTTCGACACTCAGAAAAATTTTTAATATTTTTTTCAAAAATTTTTGCTATTTTTGTCGGATTTTTTTAGTTTGTATGACTAAAAAAGCCACGTTGAGTTCAAAAATCGTAAACTTAGACCTCCAGCTCGTTTAGTTAGAAAGATACGACTTGCCTATAGACCTATATTATATAGTATATAGGCTATATACTCAAAATAACCTTATTTCGAATTTTATAAAAAACATCCAAAATATTAATTTTTTTGAAATTTTTATCTCTTTATATAATTAAACAGGATACACGGAGATCAAAAATTGTAAGATCCAGTCAATTGGATTTACATCAGAAAAGATATAGGCTGCCTATAGAACCCCCTTAATACTACGGAGTTATATTTATTGCGAAACCATGCACAAGAAATTGACCCGGTTTGTTATAATCATATCTTTATATNATTTTTCCTAAAACTGTTGAAGGATAACTTTCGATTTTTTATAAAAAAGTTATTTTTCCGAATAAAAGCAGAAAATGAGACTTGTTTTGTTATTTTTAGGTAAATATAGTTATCGAGTAACACCGCACAATTTTTGTTGGTTTCAATTAAGGGTATGGTGGTTCCTACATTTTCTGCAGTTAATTCGTCATAAAAATGCACCAAATCAATTGTTTATGGTTTGCACGCATAAAACAACCCAAATAACAACAAAAAATTTATAGAAAATTTTCCGTTGTTTCTAAGTATTTTTCTCAAAATTTTGTTCAAAGATAATGTTTGTGTCAATTTGACCATTAAAACTTTAAAATATCGGGTTGACGTCAGCCAAGCTTTCTTTTGAGCCTACTTTTGAGAAAATCGAAGCACATTTTTCTTCGGAAATTTTTTTACGTGACCTTGAAAAATTCATATATTGAGTTTGGGGTCGTAATTGCAAAAAAACGCCACTGTAAAGTTTCTATTTGTTTCGAACTAGCTGTTGCAAAATTTTGGGCTAGTTTGCAAATTTAACCTGGGAGGAGATAGATTTTTCAAGGCGTGATGTCCAGAAAACGGTGTTTTTTTGCATGTTTTTAGAAAAATATAGCACTTATCGACAAAAACGCCACTGTGAAGTTTTAAATAGTAATTATACAGGTTATATTAAAATTTAGGCCTTTTTCATAATAAAACCTGGGAGGAGATAGATTTTCCGTTTTGCGTTATGTCTTTTTGTTTCGCTTATGTGTCACAGAGTGTTAGCATCCAAAAAAAATTTGGCAAATTTCTGACGCAAGTTAAAGGCTAGTTTTACTAACTGGCTTATCCGAATTATATCCTCAAGGCCTTGTTTGGCCAACATTTTATCGAGAAAATTTCAAATTAGGAACCACCATACCCTTAATTAACTTATACAGTATAATTATTTTTCATGGAATCTTCAAACTAAAGAATACTTTGAATTTCAATTATTTTGGAAAATTATCCCTCTCTAGATCCAAGATGATTTTATTTCAATCACGGCATTCAGACAGTGCTGATTAGCACTGAGAGGTCATTCGCGCGTCCGTTTTCAAAGTTAATCCCAGACAAATTAAATGAAATTTATAATGCTAATTTTGCTATGATAAGAGCCATTTTCTTCAGTCAAAATCGTGAAAATTAAAAAAACTAAATGTGTTTTTGAACTTTGAAATCATTTTTTGGAAATTTTAAGGACTTTTCTTGGTAGAAAATTATTATATCATTTATATCTGAAAGTTATGAAAATATTTGATGTTACAATACCAAATTATTTATAAAAAAAGGTTTTTACAAGTTTAATAAATGTTTTTCTCTAGAAGAAACCGATTGACATTTGTATGAGTACAGAATTGTCAAAAAATACTAATTTCATAGGTTAAGTCTCATGCATTCAAAAAACACTTCCGATAAAACTGACGCATCTCACAGTTGCATTTCATGTATAATCCAAAAAACCTTTTTGAAAGTATAATAGAGCTCAGAAATCGAAGAACAATCTTTGAAAATGTATTCGAAGAACACAATTCGTCTTCATCTCTTTTTTAAATTGTTCTAGGGCTTTTCTGCGGCGCTAGGCTCACAAGAGCTAACACGTCGACTTGTTTTGTTTTGTGATAATACAAGGTGTGGTCTAGTTCTCGGTCTAGAGTATAAATTTATGTCTAAAAATTTTATAAAAGAGCAAAACAAATCGGTCTGGAAGCTCTTTAAGTGAAAGAAACGTATAGATTACCATTTCGGTCAAGTGACATTGGAACCGTTTCGTATCGGTTTGTATCGGAAAATTTTGATGTGGTTAAAATGAACACGGTTTTGGAAATTATCTGAATGCAAGTATTATTATAAAACATATTTATTTAATATTTCGATTTATTTATGATTATCAAAGATGTAAAGTTTTTTGCAAGATTTCAAGTTAAGCAATTAACAGATCTTAACTAGAATTTGCAAAAATTTTGAGAAGAAAATTGAAATTACATATTGCATTTTTCATGCGGTGAAAAAGCTATTTCTTTGCTTAAAAAGTTTGAAGCCTAGTGATCCCACTGATCTCAGAAAGATGGTTTGTTGACTTTCTTCAAGAAAGCCTTAGCTTTTTTACGATCATTTATGAATCTAAAACCCCTTTTAATGATTTGAAATTTGTCTTTAAAGTTTCGGAATTTAGCTTTTTGAGCGCCCGTAGAATAATGAATCTTTTCATATTACCAAAAGTGTCAAAAACTGATTTGAACACAAGTCGGTGTCAAATGCACTCAAACCAGTTTGACCAACAAAGTTGATCAAAATAATCTTTGGATCTGGATATATCGAAGATTATCCTTAGCATGCTATTTCACTCACACGATGTCAGGAATGATAATGACCAATCAAATCACACGATTGTTAATTTATTTCAGGAATTGTATTATTTGGTCGGTTTATTCTCTGACGTCACAATTACAGTATTTTTTTCTTTTTTAGTCCGAATATGGCAACTTGCTGTGAAGAAAATTTCCGCCAATAAAATAAGGTAACTAATTGTATTATATTTTGAAAGCCGAGCTATTGCCAATACCGAGAGTTAACAAATAAAATCCATCTATTTGCGATTTTTTATTGGCTGAAACAGGGATCGGCATGAAGAAAAAAAATCGTATTGGATCGGATCGAGGAGGGGTGAACTTTTAATTATATTGGATTGGATCGACTGCCCCTAAATTTTAATCATATTGGATCGTATCGGAAAAAACGATACGATCCAGTCCGATCCAATAATTCCAATACGGTCCAATCCAGTTTTGCCGATCCCTGGGATGAAACGCGTAAGTAAAAAAGCAGGATAAAGTATTATCTTCGACATACACTTGGGACAAAAAAGTAAATAAGATCAAGTTTTGTAAATTCGGCACGATCCCACGGACAATTTTTGTATGCATCACACTTTTTGCTGCGGTTTTTGAAATGTCACAAATGGAGAAACCCGTATAATTTGGTATTTATTATTTAAGGAATGGTTTGGTAATGAAAATAAAGTCAAAAAAAGTAAATCAAAACACATATTTTTAATTAAGTCCAATATCATTTGATCAACATTCATTAATTTCTTTTCACAATCATTAATTCTGCAGAAAAATACAAAAATAAACCGTTTTTTATTTTGTTGTAAGAGAAAATATGTTAGTGCCGCATGGCGGTCAACTTTATGCTGAACCATACAGTATGGACCATGGACTGGTTCATACTGTTTGTTCAAAAATTTAAAAACTTCGGGTGTAAGTTTTTTTTTAACTAAGTAAAATCCACGCGATACGGACGTTTTCACCGCAAGCCGTTTAATTGGTCAAAATTTAATCTTTATCGAATCTGCGTAGAGAGCGAAAAAAATCAAAGATTTTGAAATCAAAGTAGATCTCATTTCATTTCTGAAAATAATTGTAAACACACATTGTCACAAACCCTACAACATTATTTTTCACACATATACTTTGGTTTTATGCTGCATAAGTATAAGCTCATGATATTTTTTCTTCTGAGATTTAACTCTCGATTTCCAGTTGCGCGCTTAACACAACACTCCTACAGCTTTTGCTAAAAAGCGGTGATTTTACCACTCACCTAATGTGCATTAATTGCTACAAATAAAATAAATGAAGAATTTGAACATATTATGGCAGGGTCAGATCAAGTGCATAATTTTTCGATAAAGATATTTTGAAAATAAATTTTGAAAATATAATTATTGAAATATAATTATCAGAAATTATTTTACAGGAATATGTTCTCAATGACAACATTTCTCGAAAAAAAACAGAAATACATTTTCCAAAAATAAATTTCTAAAATAATTTTAAAAAATTATTCAGATAATAACTTTCAGCCAAAATTTCAATTTTTTTTAAATGTTTTCAATAGTTTGACGAATTTCAAGAGTTCAAAGTTTGAACTTCATACTTTTATTGTTGACCTTGGTTTTGAACCATCAGCCTAAAATAGCCTGAAACTGCTATTCGACTACAAAATTAAACAAAACTAAAATTCCTAGAATTTCAGCAAATAACTTTGTCATTTCTTCCGGATAAGTAGTCGTTTCAATAATTTCCAAGAGGAATTTATGAATGACGTAGCATGAATATTTTTATATTAAAAATAAGAGTATATTTGAAATGAACATAAGCATGTTTATTTTCAAAATATGTCTCAAAGTTGTTGTTATAGTTTTTGGACCCAGGATATTACAGTCTAACTAATAGTTGGGCCAATCATTTTCATTTAAAATCTAACAAAACTATCGGCCCAACTATTGATTTAATAGTAACACCCTGGATTTAAAACGAAAATTGTTGATTCCATGGTTGAATTTCAGGTCAATTTCTTTGTGACTTTAGCATACAGATTTTTAACTTAATCTAATTTTTTATCTGGAAATCAGATTTCATGGCCATTTATCCAAAGTACTATTCATGATAAAGTTTTAACATTCATAGTATTATTTGTACAAACTTATTAAAACTCATATATATAAACTTATATAAACTTTAAAGATTTTATCCAAAAGATAATGAAACACTGCTTGAAAATATATTTATACAAATTCGAAAACGATTTCCAACAAAAAATGTAAATAAAAAATATCACTTAAATTTGCTTTCACCATCCAATTAAAAACTTTGTCTCATATCAAAAGTAACCTGCAAACATCGTTCTTCTGAATGTCAATTGTTGTAATTTCTGGGTATTTTTCACAAATTTTTAACGGTCTATTATTTGTGATTCAAATGATCAAGCGTAGAAATAGAATTAAAATTGTGTTCTGTAAAAACTGTTTATAATTTCTATATATCTTAAAGTATTTTCGAATTATGAACAAAATCGTAAAGCATTTTACGAAAACTATTTTGAAAACGCACAATTTTCTCCAGCAGCAAAAACTCGAATAGATATCATTTAATTATTATAAAACATAATTTCTAACGTTTTGATTTATTTTCATTGTCAAAGCATAAAGTTTTTAGCTAGTTTGAAATTCAAACTAACAGAATTGAATATTGGAATTTTCAAAAAAATTTTGGAAAATTTTTTTGAAAATAATTGCATTTTTGTGCAGATTAGATTTTTTAAGATACGAAATTAAAATAGTTTAAACGCGTTGTGATCAAATTGATCATTAATGGATGGTCGACGTTTTCTAATAAAGAAGGCTTCGTAGATATTATTAAAATTAATTGAAACTTGCAAAATAACACTGAAAAAAATTGTCGACGATCTGATTGAATAGAAATAATCCGTTCACGTTAAAATCATTCGTAATAAAAAAAATTAATTTCTTAAACTTCAAAAAACTCTTTTATTCAAAATGAAAAATGGTTTTGATTGAAGCGAAAAGATTGAGCGCAAACAATTCTTACAAATGTTGGTATGAAATTTGTGTCACTTTGCGTTCATCTCTTTTGATCACAGATACCACGCGCGCTGCGTTATTATGAGAATTAGCGTGTTAATCGCATAACAAATAATAAGAAGTCTTTTTGACTTCAATAAAGAAGATGCATGTTTAAAATAAACTTTTTCTGGTCAGTTTTTCACAGATAAGTCATTTTTGTCATTTTTATCATATTTTCAAAAATATTTCTGTGATACGCGAATTTCGGATGAAACTCCAAAAAAAGTTTTTAACGTCGAAATACCGATTATGATTAGTTACAATAGATTTATCAGACCCGATTTTCGAGAAATAATATTAACAACAAGATGTTTAATCTACATGTTTCGCTTTTATTGCATTTTCAAGATTTTTTTAAAAATAAAAGGTTTAGAAAAAAATTGCGAGACGAAAACGAAATCTCAAACCAATCTAGTCCGATTGTTTACAAATTCGCGAAAGCTGCAAAAAATGTCTTATTAGTGAAAGTTATTGTAAGGTGAGCTTAAAAGTTTTTTTTAAAGAAAAGCCCAAATTAAAATATTGCAAAGGAGTTATGGTTAGGGTCATACCCGGGAGCACTATCTGCCAAGCTTATAGCGTCAGCAATAATTCCATAAACTTATAGGGTGAATCCTTCTCAAAAAACAGAATTTGACCATGAAGAAAAAATTTGTGGGCCACCTGGTGGTCAGAAATTGATCACGAAAAAACACCTTTTTAGTTTTTTAATTTTTTCTCTTGTAAAAAAATCTCCTTCAAATTTTGCAAAAGCCATTTACTTTCATTCCTTAGTGAATTTATTGTGACGATAAGGAATTTCAAAAATAAAAAATCGGTTCTAATGTGTTCAAGCTATCTTGTAGAGAATTTTATTTTGGTCATTTTAAGACCCAGGATTTTTCTTTTATGAAAAAATTTCAAAAAAAAAATCGATTTTAAGGTCAATTTTTCGTGATTTTAATAGGTAGTATGTGATGCCGATTCTAGCGAAGCCGTATGAAGTCTAGAAGACTGATTTTTTGGCAAGTGGAAATTAAGCGTTTGTTGGTTACCCATTTTTTGATTGAGGGTCGGCGACCAATATTTGACTCTCTAATGACCGGTCAAAGTTCAAGGTCAATCTCAAGTTCATCGTATAGACTTGTAAGTACCTCCAAGAGAATCGGAAGGGTCAAACTTTCTCATGACGTATTAGCAACTATGGGTCAATAATGTACTGAAAGGTCGCTAGAGAGCAAAAACTGGTCAACCTCAAGTTCATCGTTGACACTTGCAAGTACCCTCAAAAAGAATCGGAAAGGGTCGACTTTCTGATGAACGTATTAGCACTATGGGTCAATAATTACGAAAGGTCGCTAGAGAGCAAAAACTTTTTTGCTCTCTAGTTTTTGCGTTCTCTAGCGACCTTTCAGTACATTATTGACCCATATTGCTAATACGTTCATGAGAAAGTCGACCCTTCCTATTTTTTGGAGGTACTCACAAGTCTATACGATGAACTTGAGATTGACCTTGAACTTTGACGCCGGTCAAATTTGGTCCCGGACCCTCACACATATCTGGTCGCCGACCAC
>SCLH01000830.1:273845-295619 GCA_004367855.1 Oikopleura vanhoeffeni
AATGGGTAACCAAAAAACGCTCAATTTTCACTGGTCAAAAAATCAGCCTTCTAGCACTTCATACGGCTTTTTTTTGAAAATTTTTCATAAAAAAAAATCCTAGGTCTTAAAATGACCAGAAAAAAATTCTCTACAAGATAGCTTGAACACATTAAAATCGATTTTTTATTTTTGAAATTCCTTATGTCAAATCGTCTGTATTAAAACACGATTTTTCTCCCGGGTATGACCCTAGTTATGGTCCTTTTGGTCGTTCAGGTCTGGTCTGAGTATGCGTATAAAAAACGCTTCAGTGTTCCGACGCTCAAAATACCAGCATTTTGAAGTGTAGCATGAAAAATTTATCACGCATTTTCTTTTTTGCTCTTATTCCAGAATTTGGATTAATATTTNTTTAAGCTTAGAAAGATACGTAGGGCAACTGTTTATATGGTAATAAATGCCCTTGGCAGATGGATAATAGGAATAATATTAAGTTTTCTTAATTAATCAATCAAAGACACTTCATTTGTGCATGCAAATTGACATTCCTCGAACAAAAAACAATAACCCAAGAAAATTTTCAAACGATAACTTTCAAAAAAAAATTCCTATACTTTATCCCCTATTCACACTTTTGTGAATATCCCGGCCCTACTACTAAAAAATACACTTCGTTTCCTAATCAGGGCTGGGATATTTACAAAAGTGTGAATAAGGGATATGAGTCAAATCAAGTGTCTCGGAAAAAATGTCTGTACGATTCACAGAGCTACAGCTCGCTAATGAGCTATTTTCGAATATCATTTCATAATCTTGAAAGCCTTAGAATGTAATTATCTGTCGTTTGACACTTCTCTTAAGAAAATCTGATTATATTTATCAGATGGAACTATGTAGATAATTGTAGACCCACTTACAATTTCCAAAACAAAATTTTAAGATCTCCGAAAATAATGTTTAAAAATAATTTGGGATGAATAAATTATATAAAAAAAAATTCGGAAAACAATTCCCAAAAAATTAATTTTCAAAAAAAAACACTTGGACAATGTTTTGCAAAAATAATTTTCAATTAATAATTTCCAAAAAATGTGATCCAATAATGTTGAACAATAATTTTCATTTTAGTTTTTCAGATGGAGTTCGCTTTGATACCGCTGAATAATATTTCAAATCAATGCAGGAACTGTGAACATCTGATCTGTTTAAATATTTTTGAAATTTTTTCATCGACTTTTATACAATTTTTGCTAGTTATTTTGATAAATTGTAAGATTTCTTCCAAAGACAATAATTGAGTTAAATGCTTTTATAATGCACTATTTTGATTAGATAGCTTGAATCAGTTTGCTCCTGCTGCAAACTCAAATAATAACTACAAGTTACTTCTTTTACTTTTATTTCTAAGGTTTGATGTCTATTTCAGAAAACAAGCTGGTTTTTATACAGTTTGTGAAACAGTGGTCACAAGATGTCGAAAGGGTATTTTTGGCGAGAAAGTGGTGGCCAGAACTCGACCGTAGAATTTGCACATTCTATTTTTTATGGTTTCATGGCAATAAAAATGGGGTTTTGAGGTTTTATAAAGTGTCAATAATCGAACACGCTTATTGACACTTTAACAGGTTATAAAACTTAGTCAGGGGTTTTTGTCAACGTACCGTAGATTTTAATCTCAAACATATAGAATACATTCAAGCTTTTTTACTGATCATTTTGACCCAGTTTTGTAATTAATTTTATTTTTTTTGCAAGTTCTTTGGTTTGTCTTCTACCCAAACATATTTTTGATCTTTTATTATTCTGAAAGTGCTTCCTGGTCAATTTTCACATATTGAAAACAAGCATGTTTTCAAATTCAAAAACAAGGTCTTTGACTGGGCAGTTTTAAACGTGTTTTTATCTTATAACGGCGTCGCAGTTATAACGTTTAAAAATCAATTAATAGTATTTCCGTTAAAGTGAGAATTGTTTTTGTCTCATGATATCTTCAGCAAATAGCCTAGGGGCAATTATGATTTACATTTATTTAATTGTTAAACTCATATGTTTCTATGGGTCGAAATGTCAGCCATGTGTCAAAAACTGCCCCCAGAAAATTCTTGGAAATTTAAAATTTTGTCTTTATGTTAATGTCAAATTTTTCTCGCTAAATAGACACTGAGTACCCCAGGCAATTTTTTCAGACGTCTTAAATCGTTCCAAAAAATTATGAGTGGATGCAAATCATTAACTTGCACGCTAAAAAAGAGCGCAAAACTCCATATATTTTCTTTTAATTAATTTTAACTTTTGACTAACAATGGAAATAATAAACCAGCTTTATTTGGATGAGATTCTATCGGCAAACTCACCTGAAAAATCTGCCACAGAGAATATTTTAAATTACTCACATATGTCTTTTGATGATTTGTTCGATACGTAAGTCTTGAAATTGAAAATCAATGTCTGTTGATATGGTTTGATAGTAAGCGGTCGGAACAATTGAATTAGATCGGATCGGTTTTTCGAGAAGGCTACCGATCCGATCCAATTTTTAAGATACCGATTCGATCAGATGAAAATTGGTTTCCCATAATTCATTGGTTAAATGACTTAAATACTCATTTTTTATACCGGAAATTCCGGTGCGGAATTAAAAACAGAATATAAGTTTCATAGTATACTGATGATTTTTGTAAAATAAAAAGCTGATATCTAAAACTGAATTTTTTTTAATATCAATAAGGCCCCTGATGAAAGTGATCATTTAATTAGTTTCAACATTTTTATGCGGTTTTGTCTTCAGCTCAATCTCTGAAGTAATCAAATTATAAGAAATATAATTTGTAAGCTAAAATGGCCGTAAATGTAAGAATCGCGTTTTATGAGAATTTTTCAGCCTCAAAAACTATGTCACATACCGACAAAGCTTAAATTTATTTATGAATTTTGTGTCACATAAAATTACGCATAAAATTTACAAAAAAAAATTTTGATGTTTGTTTGAACTTGTTTTATTTGTCCAAAAACAAAGTTCAGAAAAAACGTGAAGAAAAATACTGAAACTATTTAAAAGTTTGGATCAATAATCGAATTTAATTTAGATTTTGCTTAACTCAATTTATCTTATTGTCACTATCAAAAAATGTAAACATTTCATTTTTCAAGACAGGAAATTAATGTTTTACGCATTTTCAAGTTTTGCAGCCTAAAAAATAACAAGAAGATAATACTTGTGCGTTATTCTCAACTTGTTTTTGAGCTTTTCGTTTATTAAGATAGTAGTAAAATGAGAAAATC
The DNA here is from genome assembly GCA_004367855.1 of Oikopleura vanhoeffeni. Taxonomy (NCBI): domain Eukaryota; kingdom Metazoa; phylum Chordata; class Appendicularia; order Copelata; family Oikopleuridae; genus Oikopleura; species Oikopleura vanhoeffeni. Next base: position 277,110 of record SCLH01000830.1, read on the forward strand.
TCGAAAATAAGTTGAGAATAACCCACAAGTATTATTTTCGATATATCTGAATCTAAATATGAATAAACAGGTATAATTTTCAAAGTGTCAGCTTTTGAACGGCCATGCCGTTCGTTTATCCCTTTATCACACTTTTGTTAATATCCCGTCCCTAATTAGCATACGTTGTGTGTTTTTAAGAACACTATGTCTTTTTTTTACTTGCGAAATGAAAATTGTTATATAGGTAATTACATGGAGTGAATATGATGGAGTTGGTAATTTGTTACCTATTTGATCTGAGAAAAGTTCGTTGAGCCTAATTTAGGTACTCTCTCAGAGTTTACTAATTAAAACCCAAGGTCGGTATTTTTTACCACAGCACAAAGGCCTTACCATGGGTGGGTATCTTATCCCCGAATTGCCCTCAAATTTTTATTTGTAAATTATGCTGGAGGCACGAAATAGTAAAAAGATTCCAGAGACTTGGTCATATTAAAATATGGCAAAGATTTGCTGATGACATATGTTACAGTTATATCCAAAGGTTCCTTTAGACCGATTATCCAAACTTAATCAGGGATTAGTGAATAGTTTTCTACGTCTAAATAAAATGACAAATAACAGCCTGATATTTTTGATTGCAATCCTATTTTAGAAAACAATAACAATCCATTTCAGGCATTATCCGTAAATTGACTTGATACTGTATTGTCCAAATTTTAAACATTCTAAAATGAGCAAAAAATATCTTAAAGGCAACATATTTCACACAATGTCAACAAATTCACTTCATGGCTTTCAATTTTGAAACCATATTTGGTCCTGTTAGAAGACCTAAAAAACCCTTCTCTCAATAATGATTACCTCAAAATATTTGGTGAAAGAGAGAAATAGATTTCTTCAAAATAATAAACACCAGAATTCCAAATAATAGACTGCATACTTTTTTACAATATACAAGCCCACAAGCTGAATACTTGCCCGTAAAATTGGATACAACAAATGAAATTATATCTGCCAACATTCATTTAGTTTGGCCTCTAAAACACCTGTAAAATTACACCAACTGTTCAGTACGTCCGCAAAAGCCCCCGAATCAGTTATTGAAAACTGCTAACACACAAATTATCAATTTGTATTGTCTGCAAACTGATTATATCGGGGACACTGCAAAAGACGCTACTTGATCACCGTATCAAAAGAACATTCTCGTCAATCAAATAGATGGAAATGAAGTTTTTGCATCACATCAACCTTCAGTCCTGACTACAAGTCCAAAATTAAAGACAAATTTAAGGGACAAAAAATCCAGTACCTTTGAAACCTCACCTAAGTTTACACTCTTAAAAATGTGATTTTCCGAAGCAAATTCAAATAATAAGCAAAGCGCTTCAATCGTTCATTATGACCGCTTGGACTCTGAGGCTTACTACATACGCAATACTCAACACCCGGTTCTCAATTGCCCAGATGAAATTCATAAGCCTTTGCTATTTTCTAAAAAATCGTAATAAATTTTTTAAAAGTAACATTAACTATTTATTCCTTAAAAAAGTGTGAAGCAGGAATTTTCTAGATTTGACAAATTCAAGTTAGAAGTTTTATTTCTTTACCTCGTATTTTACCAAAAGCCTGGAAGAATGCAATAAAGCGAAACCTAGTATTAATATTAATTCTTTAAATAGGTAATTAAACTAAATTAAAAATTGATCAACAAGGTGGATTTTATTTTTAAAGCCTGATTTGCAAGCGTTTGAAAATCTACATCACCGAGTTAAAGCGTTTTTATTGTGCCGTAAATAACCTTCATTGACATTTTCCATTTGCAAGTAAACTAACAATAATAACTGGAGTAGGGACGGAATATAATACAATAAGTGTGATAAGGGATATTAAACATTGCAAAGGTGATTTACAAGTTTCGCTGCGTGGCATATGTGACAATTGATGAATGTCCGCATAATGATCACTAACGCGGAGGAGGCTGAATTTAAAGAATATGAAATGATGAATTTTTTACTAAACAAAATCACCTTTTTTACAAGAAACTTAAGCGATCGGATCATTTTCGAAAACTTTGCCGGTAATATCGGCTATCTTTTTCAAATTGCACCAAGGCCCTTCAAGCGGTGATGATCTCTTCTTGAAACTATAACTTTTTTGGTCGATTTTCTGGTCTTCAAAGGGTTAGAATACAGAAAACATTTACGATACTTTCCAAAGGGTAGTCGTTTTTAAAACATAATTTATGGGTATTTCTCAAGCTCAAAAATACAGAATTCATCTGCTATATAATTAAAAAAATCCTAAATAAAGTTTCATTTTTTTAGTTTCTCTACTCAAAGCGTGTGAAAAAGAATTGTTCGAAGAAATTTTCTGATTCTGAAAACTATAAAAAAATGCTGATCTCAATTTTCAGACCAAACGCATTTGTAATAACATATTTTTGGAATAATTTATTAAAAAAAAATGTCTTGACACATGATTTTTACCTTTATACCAAAGACCGATATTTATGTAATTATCGGTGATACGCGGCCTGATCATAAAGATCTACGCGACATATTATATAAAAATAATTATAGGTTGTTGAAATTCTGGCAGCTAAATAATTTACACTGGACTCCAGTGACTGGAGTATAACCCAGCTGACATTTTGATCAATCAAAATGAAATCTCCAATATTAGTTTATTTAAGCCAATAAATTTGGTATGAAAACCATTTCATGTTTTTTACGATTACTTCATTGCATGAGACTAGCGAAATTTTTGAATGCAAGTAGATCATCATCTGGTTTATTTGATACAACCCATGGTTATTGATTTGTAAACTTTAATGATTAAGTTCACCGTTATCCAGAAAGTTCGGAGTCCGCTTAAAATAATAAAAATGAGTTAATGAAAATACGTCTTCTAATTAACTGTCTGATCGATATAATTATCTATACATATTCCACACAGTTAATCTCCATGATATTTGGCGTTTGAGAAGCTTCGGTCTTATGTTGTGTGTTAAATGTGTTCTGGATTATCTTTATAATTAAGATTCATATTTTTTCTATAGTTAACAGTTGTTATAAGTTTTGTGTTGGCCACGAACCAAAGGAGGCCTAGTGTTTCAATTTTAAAGTCCATAATTATTTTTTTTATTAGTCGCTGTAACAGTGTTGTACCCTTAATGGATATTAGTGTCAATTTTTCCCGTTAATATTCATTAACTATAATCCTATCATAAATTTACTGAGTTTTACGTAGGAAATGGTTTTCTATTCGCGGCGATCGATATTATAGATCGATAGTACCGTCCCTCGTTTTTTTTGGCGAGGACCAACCCGAGTTTCCTCTCTCACTCTCTACCTCACCCTTACGGCGTGCTCAACAAACCCGTATAATGGACCCAAACTCATCCTGCTGGACACAATTAATTGGGAAATATGGATATGAATGCAATCAATGCGCATATAAATGCATATTCTATCATAGTATAAATATATTTTTCTCGCCATGAAAATAACAGTTTTATTTAGCTCGTCCCTGAATACTATAAATATCTCGAATGCTCTGTCAGTTCCGACTCAATCTGTAAATTCTGTGGAACTTTCCAACGCCATTCAATCTATCGACACAAATTTAACAAATCTAACTTCAAAAAATAGAATTCAATACGAATTCAAAGACATTTGCCTACCCAACCTCACTGACCGAGCACTCCCTACATATAAGTTGGCTGACAGACAACTTCGACATTCGGTTCAAAGCCCCGGGAGTTTCAAAAATATCCCACGCAGCTATTCGGAGCTGATTGAGCTGGCGATCCAATCGGCGCCTACGAAAAAAATGCTTTTGGCCAGTATTTATGACTGGATGTACCAGAATGTACCGGAATTTTCAGATGATAGAATTGCGCCAAACGAAGCCAGCTGGAAAAATTCGATCAGACATAATTTAAGGAAATGGTCCAAATACTATTTTTTAACCTTTGCGGATTAGTAGCTATTTTCAAATGAAAAAAATCTTATATTTTGCTTTTCAATAACTAGGCTGACAAGAATTTTTTAAGATGTTGAGTTTCAGGGGTAACGTTTAATTTGTTGGCGAAGAATTCGCAGAAAATATTTTTTGAAATTTGTTTTTACTTGACTTCAAAAAAGCAGAAAATAAATTTTTTTTGTTTATTTATATCCATTTTGACAACCAAAATAACTAAACATTGTTTTTGATCAATTCAATAATATTTTAGACAATTTTGAGTCAAACGTAAAATTGCAATCATCGGAATTCCAAATATTATTTTGAAATCAATTCCCGCGGACACCCTGACAAAAATCAGACCGACTTTTTGATTTTCATTTTTTTTAAGTTTTAGAATTAAAATTGTCGTTCTAAATTTCGAATTTTTTGGGTTCTTGCACACTGCAACACGCTATTTTAATTTAGTTTTTCATTTTTATTTGTTCTTTGACTAGTTTATTCAATCTTTTTTTATTTTTGTATTCATTTTTGGATTCTTTAGTTTTGGCCAACAATCAAAATATTAAGCCAAGCAATTTGAAACTATTTTTTCTCTTAACAGTATTAAATGCATAATAATAAATTTTCTCGTAAAAACAGCTATTTCACTATTGCAAGCCTTCACGATAAATTTCTCAAAGAAGTGGACCCAAACTCTGCAAAAGGTTCATACTGGAAAATGAAAGAAGTAAAGCAGCATGAAATCGACTCAGCAATTTCCAGCGGTTACTCGTCTCGTAGGAGTTCTCGACGAAATTCAGACTTTAATACTCTAGAAAAACTAGACATCAAACAACTTGCAAGAAAATTGGAGCAAAACAGTGAAATTTTACCACAAGTAGCTGAGAAACTAGAAAGCTTACCGATGCGAAGAAATTCTGGAAATTATGAAAGTTTGAACTTGTCGAATTTTCAAAAAAGATCTAAAACTTTTTCGAATTCCACTCATGCAAAAAGAAGAAGAAACACGATTTGTTGCTCAAATCCAAGTCAGACTATCTCAAAAAATAAATGTAATTCGCGACATTCACCAGATCCGCCAAATGCAAAATACCCGATTTCGGCGTGTAAAGATGTTAACAAGGTGAATATTTGTTTGGATAAATTCGCATTCGTCAGGCAACTTACATCGTTGATATATTCCGTGCCATGATCTGGCTAGTAAAATTACACCTGACAATTTGCAAAGGCTGTTCAAACTTTTTTTTTCAAATTTTCTCGCATAAACCCTCGAAACTTCAAAAACTTTTTAGACATTAAAATTATTGATCGTTTTTCTATTTTCATCAAAAACTGTACAAAAATCATAGTCACTAAGTTTTCGCTTTGTAGCTCCAAAACTCATGCTTTTTGTCTTCGGTTGCTCATCTGAATCGATAAAATTTTCTGGATTTTAACAAAATGAAGTTTTTTCAATAATTTAAATGATTGGCGCTAGAGAGTGAAACAAGCATTTACATTAGATTTTCGTCATTTTTCATGATCTCCAGTTTTTCAAAGTTTTGATACCAAAAAGCAAAAATTTAGCATGCACATAAACCAGACACTAAGTATCAAAATATACACAGAAAGTTTTAGCCAAAAAGGCTTTAGTCAAGCCAAAATCCGCGATTCTAATTGATTTCAATTCCAACAAATCAGAATCAGGCAAGGACATGAAAACTTTAAGAAATAATATGAAATGCCATATTTTTTTTAAAAAGTGCTTTTTTGAAATGTTTGATCGTCTACGGACAGTCTTTTTTTATATACACAACCTCAAACGAAATGTAAGAATAAGATTTTGAACTAAACTATATTTCAGCTGATAACCGAATTTGAAAATGTGACCGATGACCAAATAATGATCAATAGCTGTCCAGCCCTCTACAGATACGGGCTTTTTCATAAACTTATTTAATTTATTTATTTTGACAATATTTCTCGTCAGAATGAAATTTCGTTTAGCTGCTAAAATATCTGTGCATATATATAATCCTCCGTTAACAGTTGAAAAAATTGTATCAGGTCAGATGAAGCAACAAATATTTTTTACTGTTATTCAAATGGTGCGACCAAAAATAAAAAGTATATTCGATCTTCCAAATTTGGAGATTATCTTTGATATCGGATACAATTAGAAATCAGATAGCAACTGTAAATTTGTAATGCTTATTCGTATTAAGCGGTCGTCTTAAGCGGTCGGCCGCCGCTGATAAGCTTCAAATTGGGGTTTTCAATGACAAATTTCCAGAACTATACCCAGTGGTTTCTTCATCATAAATTTTGAAGAAAAAAAGTTTTTTTTAGTTAAAAGTGTACTACTAGTTAACCCATGGAATCACATAAAAAAAAGTTCCGTCAAGGCACCAGCAGCCGATATATCGGCTCTACTTTGAACGTGGTTTACAGAAGCCTAGGACAGTTGGAGTTCCAATTTTTTGCATCAGGAAGTTAAAAAAATATATTTTTGCATCCAACACTTTAAATTCTGGAATTCCAATTTTTTGTTCTAAAAAATATAGTGAGAAAGCAAGGTTCAGCATATCATGTGATACAAGCTCACAGTTGTCGTCGCAAATTTTATTTTTTGGAATCGATGCGCAAAGATCTGAACTACACGTCTTACTTTGAACTGTACGTCTTAGTTTTCTCCGATTAGATCTATGTATCATAAATCAAAAGTTATTTTTAAATTACTCTGAAATTTTTATGAAAAAATTACGATTTATCGTAAAAAATGGTTATTTTTCCAAATAAAAGCATATATAATTACACTTTTGATATTATTTTCACGTAGATATAGTAATCAATGACAGTGTGAACCATTTTTGATTGCTTAAATTAATTTTATAATAAAAAAACATTTCAAGGAATAATTAAATTGAAAAATTGAAAATTTCACTTTAAAAAACAATATCTGTCCCTAGATACCATAAATTATTGATATGTAATATGACCCTAAATGAGTCATTTTGTAATTTGACACCAAGTTGGGTCATATTGCAAGATTTGACCACTAAAAATAAAGTTCAGAAAATTTGAAGACGAAAGGTAAAAAAATCAGTCTCATATCACCAATAGTGACCGAGAAATCGACAATTTTAGATTTAACCGGTAATTACCGGAATACAAGTATCCGGTTTGAATATCGAAGACCGTCATGCAAAGTATCAAACCATTGACTCTCAATTTTTATGGAAATTTTCAAATCGGTTTATCCATCTTCGAGAAAAACTCGTGAAACTGAACCACTGGAAATCATTGCTTTAAAAAAACAGCCAACGGAAACCCATCACCATTCGTGGAAATAATTTGTGAAAAACAAGGAATTATCATTTGTGGAAATTATTTTTGAAAAACAAGGTATGTTTGAGGAAAATAAACTCTATTTTTTGATGCTTGATTTGCTCAAATATGTGGGTTCCGACTACATATAATTGTTCTCTGCTAAATATCCCTTTAACAACCTTTTGTTAATCTACGATGTGCAGGTTGAAAAGCGGCCCTATTAGTGGCTAGGAGGGGACTTGGGAGTGTCAGGATTGGCTCCCTCAGCCCGCACATCATATATAACCAAAAGGTTGTTGAACGGATATGCTGTTAAATATTTAAAAAAATATTTTAAAAATATTCGAAGCTAATTCCAAAAACTCGTTCCCCTTCATCCCCAGCCTCTCAATTTTCATCCCTTCTCTTCTCCTTGGCCTCTCTGAATTGAAGTTCCCTTCCCTTGGATCCCTTCTCTTTTTCTTCCCTTCCCTTTTCCTAGCCTGGCTGTTTTATATAAAAAAAGGATTTGGTTAGAGTCTTAAAATAATTTTTATTATAATCAAGGGTGGTTATTCATCAGAATAGATGACGGTAATTTTTCTTTGATAATCAGGCCAAACTTGTTTCATTTGCTAAAAAAATGTTTTAAAACATTTACGTTTGATTTTCATCTTCGTCGTTAAAATTGAAATTATTTAGTATATCTAAATAATAATAAATATGTTTCGTGTGAGACTTTAAGAAATATTGATATTATACATAGGATTAAAATTATGATATTTTTCGATTTCGTCACTCATTGTCTGATGTGGTTCTGGAATTTTTGGCTCTGCTACACTTGGCACTTTTGGTTGAAAAAACGGATTCGGAGGGTGTAAACCTAACGCCCTCAATTCCAAATTTCTTTTATATTCTAACAAAATCCGCGTGCAAGAATCGCCAGTCGGATCATATTCGATAGCTCCTCGTTTTTTTCTCGGTTCATCTGGATTTTTACGTGGGCGGCCACGTTTTCTCGGTACATTTACCAGTAAATTTTCAGGTTTCGCGCCAATTTCCTCCACTCCTGAATCACCAGAACTGCTGCTAGGAGGCCCTCGAGTCCCTTCTGTTTTCCGCATTGGCACCGACGAAATAACCGGGTTATAAATAAATGGCGAATTTGGTGTAGGGATAAAGGGCTGAGGGATGTAGGACTGATTTGGTGAGTTTTTGACACCGTGTTGTCGTTGGAAATTTGGAGTTAGATTATTTGGTTGGTGATGAGAAAATCGATGTTGCTCGAGGTCGGAAGCGCGGACAAATCTTAGGCAAATATCACATGGAAGTATTCCTTATGTAAATGGTAAACATATGAAAAAAATATTATGCAATTTTTATCGCGGTAATTTTGGCTCTCAGATTGTTCTATTCGAAACTTTCGCTTCTAGATAAAAATAAATACAAATGCATTTGAAAAATTGCGAAATATCCTGAAATATTAACAAATAATTAAAAAAAAAGCTCAGCATATATAATTTAAAAATATATACAGGGTGTAAGGTTTTTCCCTTCTTTTTTCCAAATTGGATTCATTTGATTTCCACCNTTTGATTGGTTGAATCTGAGAAAGACGTAGGTTTTCTCAGATTCAACCAATCAAAACGGCGGAAATCAAATGAATCCAATTTGGAAAAACGAAGGTGAAAACCTTACACCCTGTAGTATTGGTAACGTTTTCGTGTTTATTCATTTTCAACCATTTTAATAATCAAGAAAATTTAATCAATATAAAATTTCAAAGAAGAAATCTAGAACTGAATTTTTCTTAAAAAACTGGCATATCAAACCAGAAATAACACATGCCGATAACCGGTATAAATATATAAGTTATAATATTCAATACCTTTTTTGACAACTTTTTGATTTCTTAAGGTATTTTTATGATAAAGATATTACTTAATTATTATGCAACTTCATGGAATCGCGTCTATTTATTTAGGCTATCAGATTTTTCTATTCGAAACTTTTCGATGAGGGAAAAAAGGTAATAATACTTTTCTGGAATGAAATTTGAAGTCTAAATAATGAATCTGAGTTAATCTGAAACTCACAAGAATATCATAAAAAATTGCGGACAAAATTGCAGTCAATATTTGTTGGCAAATATCGGATGAAAAATGCCTTATTAAATGGTTAAAAAATAAATAAAGCCTTATGAAATTTCATGGTATCGATTCGCGTCTGTTTATTCTGGCTGTCAGATTGTTCTCTTCGACACGATTTTGATCAGGGGTCCCTGACAGGGGACCAAATTAAACAGGAAATTTCCTAGAAAAACGTGCTAAGTCATAAAAAATAATGCAAATACTATAAAAACAAAAGTTCACGAAATTTTTCCGAGTCTAGCCATAGATCTACACCATGTATTAATTAAAAAAAAGGAATCTATGAATAATAATATAAAATATATTTTATTACTGAAATTTTTAACCGCTCTCTTTCGGGGTTGGCAGTAATAGGCCGAAATAGTAAAAAGTCAAAAATCTAAAATTTTAATAATCTGAAAAAATAAAATTTTGTGTTACAAAAATGCTTGAAAAATTTTTTTTTCGCGATCAAATTTTTCGTTTTTGTAGTCTATTTTAAATGTAAAACTGATTTTAGAATAAATTGTAATTGGCTTTTTATATGACAAATATTCGTTTTGTCGTTTTTTTTGGAAAATTTTCATGAAGAACATTATATTTTTTTTTCGTTGCAAATTGTCCCGAATTAACATCAGTGTGATATATTTTTGAAAATAATATTTTCCATCCAGAAAGATTTTAAATATCAATTTTTTGACTTTTTATTATCTTGGCTTTTTATTGCAAACCTCCATTTAATATATTTCGCTTTTATCGCAACTTGCGATTCGCAAGTGGTTCAAAATTCCGAAAGTTCATTTTTTTCTTACGCTTGCTCTTCTCGAATTTACTGTAACCATGATAAATTATAATGATGTATTAATATTTAAATGGTCTATGTATATGTCAAATTGGTATTGTAAAACAGCCGCTACAAAATAATTAATATAAAATCGTTGTTTTAAATTTACTTTTTGATGATTTTACACCTTCCTTAAATTCAAAGTTAACCCTCTTACAAATTTATTCTTATAATTTATTCTACAAAATATTTTGACTAGTTCACAAGGGTTTATTTTTGCTTCATTCGAAAATGAACCTTACACTTTCTCGAATCAACTTTGACCATAATTTATTAATACAAAAGCCCCCATAACATAATTAGTAATAATAATTGTTCATATTTTGACGTTTTGTCAGTTGACACTTCCTTAAATTCAGAGCTGATCCTATTCAGAAAAAATTTCGTGAGAAATATTTTCACCAGTTGACATGGGTTCACTTTGATGTACGAAAGTCGTATAATTAATATTTGAAAACACTGACAAAAAATAAATTCTTTTTCAAAGGTCGAGAGCTCTCTTTTGCAAATTTTTTTTTTCAAAACTGAATTTAAATTATTTACCAAAAACGAACCGAATGACCCTATATTTACTATCATACGAATACTCCGGTAGTTTTCACCGTGAGACTGCGAAATATAGCTATTCGTTGATCGTTGAGGCCATTCTCGATATATGAATTACAATATGTGAACCATTCCTTGTTGTATGTTTTTTTGTAAATTCTGCTGTAAATTTTGCTGTAAATTATGTTGTAAATTCTGTTGTATATTCTGTTGTGCATTTCGCAGTAAATCGCTCATGGTGATTTTGTCTGAATAAAGTTTTTTTGTCTTTTGCATGTTAAGAATACAGTATTCTGAATACTTCAATTTCTGGGAAATAAAAATTATTTTAGTTGAAAATTCGTTGGTTGCTCTCACCATTTTCAATTGTTCTGGAAGTCAGATACAAAAATATACTAATTTCATAACAATTTTTGGTATTTTAAATTTCTGGTCAACATCATAAAAAAATTTTCATAATGTCAAAATCCCTTTCTTTGTGAAAATTTAATATAAACACTTTCCCACAAATTATAAATTACATCCATTAAAAAAGTGATGCATTCATGAAATACCAAAAAGCACTTAATTTTCGCCTGTCAAAAAATTAGCGCTTTAGCTCTACATACGGATTCGCTAGGAACTCAGTTTAGGACCGCCTGTAAAATATCGAAATTTTGACCGAAAATAGATTTTTTTTTAATTTCGAATTAAAATAAAAATCCGTGGGCTATAAAAATCTTTACAAAATGGGCCAATAAATTGATAGCCATTCTTTTATTTTCAATTTTTTTATTTTGTATTGTCTAATTGTACTAAATTTGCCAATTATATCTAACTACCGTGCAAATGACGGTTTAAAAAAAATTTAATAACTTCTCATTCATGAACGATTATCAAACAAAAATAACTATTTATTCATTAACGATTTCCTCAGAAATGTAGCTGACAAGATGAATCATAATAATATCAAATAAAAATAAGGACATAAGTCTATTTAATTGCGGAAGACGTAAAAATGTGTTGTACCGAATAAATTGTCACATAATTAACTCTACTATCCGACAATTTTAAGTTATCAAATGACGAGTTTTAAGCCAAAGTGACCATAAAATACAACTTCATATATTCCAAGACAACTTTCGAACAGAGGTGGGCACAATGGGATCGGTTGGATAGGATCGTAAAAAATCTACCCGATCTGATCCAAAAACTGATCCGATTGATCGCAAATACATTGTTTTTAGCTATTTTGAGTAATTTGATGGGCAAATAATGACCGATCCGATGAACCAATTTTTTTGGTTGGATCCAAAAAAAATTTTGCAGATAACCTTCATTTTACAATAAAATATCTAAATTATTGAATTTAAAAATTTATTTTTTGATTTTGAACCTCATTTTCTAGCGGCTAAAATCTAGCGACTAAGTCACCAAAAAATGGTTTTCTTCTCAAAACATTTTTTGAGATGTTCTACTCCCCACCTGCACGAGAGTGTTTCAGAACACAGACATAGTTAAGGTGTCCATCATCAATATCGACTTATAGAAATAATGCGTGGGTTGTTCCGAAATTTCTCGGAGGTTAATATTATATGGGAAATTGGAAAAAAATACGAAAAAACATTTTGGTCGTCACGTGATCAAAATATAGCGATTTCTCAAATAAAGCGAAATAGCTCTGTTCACCAACAAAAGGCGCCGAGTGTCGAAATTGATAATGCTAAAGTTTTCCTCTCCAAAAGTTACTGTTTTAACTGCATTAAACAAAAAACTGCATCCAAATAATGCATTTCCGGGCCGATAAGAAATTTCAAGAACTCACCAAAATTCTTAAAATTAAAAATAAGGGGAACTATCGGGGGTCTGTTCCGATATTCCGCCGGTCAAAATGACACTTCCCCAAAAAAATTTTGGTCTCTGTGTTCTGAAACACGCTCGTGCAGGTGGGGGTGAATGTTCTGTTTTAAATCTTTATTATGATGCCTTACATCTGAAAAAAATTTTTGATCGGATCTGGATCGGATCGGTCGCCTTAAATTTTTTTTGGATCGGATCTGGATCGGATTTGAATCGGATCGGTCGCCTCAAATTTTTTTTGGATCGGATCTGCATCGGATCGGTCGCCTCAAATTTTTATTGGATTTGGATCGGATCGGTCGGCTCAAATTTCTTTTGGATCGGATCGAGATCGCATCGGAATTAGATTCGTTTTCATGAAAAGTCGATTTGGGGCTCATTGTTCAACAAAATTCAATTAAAACATAAAAACCCTTTTTATCAGCCTTTGGCCGATTTGGCGCTTACTTTTTTCGACATAATTAAATTCAAAATGCCCTTTTATTGGCCTTTGGCCGATTTGAGGCTCATTGTTCAACAAAATTAAATAGAAACATAAAAACCCTATTTATCGGCCGTTGGCCGATTTGGGGCTTATTTCTCGACAAAATTAAATAAAAAATTTTAAAATCCCCTTTTATTGGCCGTTGGCCGATTTAAGGCCCATTTTTCATCAAAATTAACCTGCAAATATATAATCCCATTTTATCGGCCTTCGGCCGATTTTGAGCTCATTTTTCAACAAAATTAAATTAAAAATTAAAAATCCTTTTTTATTGACTTATGGCCGATTTGGGGCTCATTTTTCATTAAAATTAAATTCAAAATATAATATCCGCCATTATCGGCCTTCGGCCGATTTGGAGCTTATTTTTCACGAATGATAACGAAGGATAATTAAAATTTTATTGTTTTTTATATTATTAAACAATGTTCTAAATTGACCTTAGAACAAAGTTGAGGATTATCTGAGAAAATTAAAAACAAATCGCCCATGCAAATTTTCAGAATGTATTTTGAGAACGTTCGTAGTCACCGTAAGTTTAAATCACTCTTAAGTTTTTTATTTTTCCCTCCTTATTTGGTTCAGACAAAAGTGGTCGTGAAACCCGTCTGATCATAGCGGACTCAATAAGCTCCCTGATACACATACTTTTTTGTCCAAAACGTACATGATTCCAGACTCTTTTTATTCAAATTTTTTATTCAATTTTGCATGCTAGAACAAATTCGGTGCTCAAAAAAGGTTTGGTTCACGAACAGCTTAGTCATGCTTCAAGACTGTAACCAATTCATTTAAAACTTTGTGTCTTACCTTGGATAACTTTCTAAAGATCTCTTTGAAATGTAAGAACTAACTGATTTTTAGAATAATAGAAAAATTTGTATATTCTTCAATTTTCGTTGTTTTTTCACTGGTGTCGTAAATACGCCATCTTTACAAAGTCATTCTCACTAGACTTCTTAAAGAGATGCCTCTTAATACTACACAATTTATTTCATTATTTATTAATTCAGATTTCGAGCTGTATTTGTATGTAAATTTCACGCTCAGGTCATGCAAGAATACAACTGATGCAATTAGATTGCATAATTTTCTTCCAGAAATTTTGACTGTGCAGTTAAAGAACAAACATATCGAAGCTCACGAAACACACAGACTTTGTTATTTTTTTATGATGATATAAATTATATTTCTCAAAGAATCGGAAAAGTGTTTCACCAACAAAGAGGGATGTTATATTTTCAATTTAATTTTCATGAAAAATGTGCCTCAAATCGGCCGAAGGCCGATTAAGGATGTGAGCGACGATATCTCAGCTTCACGTATAATACTTTTTGATACACCTATGTTGTAGAAAATTTTCTGCCAAGTTTTTTTAACTTATAAGATTTTTTTTGGTTTTGCGATTTTCTCGAAGAAAAGTCGGGTTTTCGAGGGTTGAAATTAGAGGTTAAATTATAGGTAACGATAATTGAGATTTCTCAGATAACTTTTTCGATTGGCCTATTTCCTAGAGAATATGTCACTGATTTTTTTAGCTACCAGGATTTTTTCTGAATTTTGATTTTTTTTCAAAAAAAGTAGGTTTTAGAAAATGTATAGTTCAGAATTTCACCAAAAACTAGAAATTCGAAAGTCGTTCCTGAGAATCGAAAAAGTGTTTCACCAAGTTGTCAGTTACAGTTCTCGCTACCTGGTACAGGTTTAAGGAAGTGGTCGATGTCACATCAAAGATGTTTCTCTCAGTGGTACGAGTTATTGAGCGTGTTTTTCGAACTTTTGTTTTTATTAATGAACGCTTCAAAAAACATTATAATCCATACTTTTCTATATCTATATATAGATTTTCGTGAATTATTATGATTTCTAAAATATTTTGAAGAGCAAAATGACACTTCGTCGATTTTTAAATTTTAGAATTCTAATCCAAACACATATCAAACTGGCTTTATTTGATTCACAAAACTTTCCCCTCTGAAATTTGTATCTAAAAAATCTCATTTTGAACATCTTTGATTCAGTACTTGAAGTAAGTTTGTATCACAAATGAAAGGTTTGAGTACTTTTCTAGTACAAAATCATTTTTTTATTTTTATTTTAAATATCCTTTTTAGAGTCAAGCTCGAATCTGAGATGACTGTTTGATTTGGTGAGGTAGAAAGTGGCGAAAAAAAATGATTCGAGTCGACCCTCTTTTTCGTTTTGAGCCAACTTAGGACCTCAACTTTTTTAACCTACTTGAACATTGTGTATACTACTACTACTGAATAAAAAAATATTTTTATTTATAAAGTGAATCCAAAACACAATTTATACATTTATAACACCAAAACATTTTTGACCTGAAGGTCAGTGGAGACGCGTCAAAGCTCAGCTCTGGCACGCTCCTTTGGCCATCTCAGATTCGAGGTTGACTCGATAAACGATATGCGCAAAAATAATATTTCTTGGGTTTGGGACCTTGCTGCGACAAGATTTCGAATAGACGTTTTGGTTTTTTGTGCAGGATGATCATTTTATTTTGAATTTTGAACTTTGATTAGTTTTTCGAAAATTGTTAAATTTCATTTGGAAATTTAAATAATTGATAACCAATAACTTTATTTTGGGTTGATGTCATCAACGTGATGATCACTGCCTTTGGACCGTTGATCATTAATTATTGAAGTGCAAGAGTTTTTACGATTTTTTAATACGCACTAAAAAATAAAAACTCAGTGATTCTGGATGTATATTAACAAATGAACAGGGAATATATGGGAATAGGAATGCAGAATCAATTGGGGATGCATTCATTTACAAGCCTGGTTGAGATATATTTGTAAACCATATTTTTTCCAGACGATTCTGGAAGCTTTTGTCTTTTATACAAACAACTTTACTTTGGTTGAGGACATGTGAAATTGACTGTATGTACCAGATAGAAACATTTGTACAGGGGGAGGTCTCATATGACATGCTCGATATCGCCGAAAAAACTTACGCAATTTAACAATTTTTTGCTAAGTTCCTGTCAGCGTCTATATCGCCGAAAGTGTCAATATCGCCGAAATTGTGTGGGTGTTCGACGTTTTTATTACAAATTACTTTCAGTGTCATAAATGACGTCATATGTCGAGAGTCAATTTCCTGAATGACCTTTTTTGAATTTCCATTTTACTGCTTTTAATAGAGTACGTTATCCTACACATTTTGGTATTTCACTTCATTTAAACTTCGTATAAAATTGAAAAAACTTTCCAAATTATGCCATCGTTTTGAAAGCGTGAAAAATTTATTTACGTCTCCATATCGCTAAAAGTGCCAATAACGCCGAAAGTGCTCGATATCGACAAATTTTTTTGAGAAAAAAATTTCCGCGATATAAGGCCACCCCCAGGGATCGGATTTTTCGACCCAGAACGCAGGTCGACTCGTTGATCGACTCGACTCAACCTGGGTCGAAAAAAATTTTCCACCTTACGAAAAAGTAACCAGGTCGACGCTCGACTCGGAAAATGTTCGAAAAAAATTCGATCCGACCCGACCTCGTGAAATTTTCCAAAAATCTGATCCCTGGCCTCCCCCTGTATACAATTAAAAATTAGTTCATCATTTCAATTAATCAATAAGCATTTCTTGATTTAATTTTAATTAACATTAATATGCATTAGCGACCGATAGTAGTTATGGTTTGAACATAAACATTGCTTTAATTTGAACAGTGTCATTAAGAGTGTCAAGAAATGTCAGTGTCATTGAGGTGGTAGCAGCGATGTGGCAGACTGGTACATTTTTTCTGAGTGATATAATATATAAAAGAAAAAAATGTGAAAATTTAATTTTAAATTGTTTATCTTCAATAAAAGTGTCCATCCTTGCAAACCTTTATATTTTGAATTTCTTAACATAACTAACTATCTGTAGAAATATTAAAAAACACTTTTAATTGGAACTCCATTTCAAACTAAACCCGATGTAAGAATGTTCATTCAAGACAATATCTATTAACTTCAGACAAGATTTCGGGTGTTATCCGCTAATTTTTTTTTCGATAATTTCAGAACTTTATTGAAAAGATTTGAAGTACAAGAATAATAAAAATGCAGTCCTAAGACCTAATCACCCCGCTACTTGCCGAGGTGTTCAATCCTGAGGTTTTGTACAAGAATATTTTTGTTTATGTTGAGCCTCACAGACGGGTTTAAAAAAGTTTTTGTTCAGTGAAAAATTAGATGATAAAAATACAACATACAATACAGCTTTCGAAAGAAGGCATAGAGGAATTTTATAGTTTTTATATTATTGTACAGATTTTTTCCAGCTTTTCGGTCCTTTTTTAGGGCAACATCGTATTGCCGTTCCCCGATCGATAGGAGTTACGGTTTTGAATGAGTCCCACCATCAGCATAGTGCACGAGTTTATTTCTAAATTTTTGTTTTTTAGTGGGTGAATCATTATCCAAATAGAAATATTTTTTTTATATGAAAGTTTTTTTTCCTGAAAAATGACGAAAAACAGCTTTTTAGGAATAAAAATTGACCTTCAATTGCCTTTAAATATCAGAAAATGTCCTGACTTTTAAAAGAAATGACACCCGAAATTTTATTAAGATTTTTCTGCAATAATACAATTTTATTAAATTGCGTGCCAAATGGCACAAACCGGTGTCACAAGCAAGTATTGTAAATTTCATCAGTAGATCAGAAACGATATTCGCTTGGTCCATCGGTTGAAAAACGTAAACCAAATAGATATCAGAAAATTTCACAAGTGATTCGGCCTGATTATTTATAGAGATTTCAAAAAACTACTAATAAAAATTTTTGGGCTTGATTTGCAGAAAATTTTCTTAATATTTCCATAAAAGTCGACAAAAAATGACAAATAAACATTTTATGATTTTTCAAACAGCGGTCAGAAAATATGTAGATATGCATGAAAAAAGTAAAAGTGGTTTTTATTTTTTTTCACAGATTTCAAAAACTAAATTCGAAAAAATTTTGAACGAAAATGCGTGAAATTTTTTTGAGGCTTTGAATTTTGTTTGAAAATTTTACGAATTCAAAAATAAAAGTTCGAACTCAAATCTTTCTTACAATAGAACAATTTCTGCTTTTTTGATCGATAGTAACCATTTTTTGGAGATTTATTTTAGATAAATAATAGTCTTTGAAAATTGGTGAGTTTCTTTTGAAACAACACCTGGTCAGCAGCTGATAGCATTCGTGATAGCGGTAGTGTACGCCTCGCGACTCGTGGTCGCGAGTGTTAGGGTGGTCTGGTACAAAACGCCTTCCTTGAATAATTGAGTGAATTAAGGGGGTAACCGACGGAGGCTGTATCTCGAGACTCATAAGTGATAGGAAGCTAATTTTAGTTGCATTGTCATTTTCGTGGCTGGTTTGCTTCCAGAAATATAAAAAAAAAATTTCAATGTCAAAAA
>SCLH01000830.1:295763-319932 GCA_004367855.1 Oikopleura vanhoeffeni
AAAATTTTGATATCCAGGAGCTAGATAAAGTTGTACCAAAAAATGGAAAAAAACACTTTTTGGACCGGTATACCGGCCGGTCCGGTCATACAAAAAACTTTTGACACCATTTTTTGAAAATTTCAAACAAATATCTCCTGGTCAATATGTTTTTTATTTTTTTTTGCCACTGAGTGCCAACATCATAAAGTTGCTAACCTGAAGGCAGGTGTCCAAGCTTTAATCGAAATAATTTTTGCACCTCAAGCTAAACTACCCAATTTTTACCCGAGAATAACTCGAGGAAGGTTACCAGACTACCGCTATCACAAAACCATCTCCCCCTGATGATAAGGCAAAATTGTTCTATTTAAAAAATATAATCTTTTTGGTGATGCTGCGCATCCCCAAAACGATTATATTGTATAATATAGATAAAAAATGATTTTAAGGAGCTGATACTTATTTATCCTGGTTTAGCTAACAATAATAAGCACAAAAAATAAACCAACTAATTATATTCGTAAGTTAAATTGACTCCAATCTTCTACATCGCTGCTACCCCCTTAAATAATGTTATAAATTAGTACAGTGAAAAAATGTGGTTTATTTGCTTTGAAACGGTTAGATGCGTTGACTGAACGCAATTCACTAACACCACCTCCTAAACTTACAACGTCACTTAAAATGTCTTAAATGAATTCATTCAAATCTTCAAAAAATTTGCAACTTAGTTTTCAAAAAGTGTTATAAATTTATAAGCTCAAATATTTTTCGGAGAAACAAGCCATATGAACATATCAAAATCAATTTTTGAGCATTTTTTGTGAGAACCAATCAGAAGCCTTGCTCAAAATTTTCAAAAATATTTGAATTTTGAGAAATTGAAAATTTTAAAAATTTTTGAGACGAATTCATTCTTCGGGCAGTGTCTAGTTTCGAGTTAGGGGACAACCTTTGAAGTTCGTTTCGAAAAATTCGACGATATTAGTTGGCGATATGAGGACAGAAATTTTTTGAGACGTAATAATTTGAAATTTTTTAATTTTAAAACGTGTTTCACAGTAGGTCCAGAAGAAGTTCAATGTGAAAAAATACGAACGTCAACAAACACCAACAAATAAAAACTAAAAAAAGTAGATTTGGGAAATTTAGTCTTGAAACACCTACGCAATTTTGAAGATACAGGCACTGACACGCAATTCGTCAGACAATTGTGGAATTGCGCAGGTTTTTTTGCCGAGATTAGCAAATTCGGCGATACTGGGTAGGCGATGGAACTGTTTTATAAAGTGTTCTGAATGAAGCATAAAACCGATGTTCGCTACGATGTCGATGTTTTGTGATGTCAATCTTGCTTATTCTCTTTTTTATTTTTAATTGACTGATCCTTAAAAAATTTCAGGGCTCTTTAAAAGAGCCTCTTTTTTTAAATCATCAAAAAAACATCCAACTGTGTTGAAATGCTTACGGTTTGTACATAGGAATATGTTTTCCACAATTGATACTAGATTAGTTAAGATGAACGACCGTCAGAAATTTTCCTCAATATCCTTTTCCCAACGGAACTCCATCTCAAAAACGTTTACTATCTCAATAGCGCGTGTTCTAATCCCACTAATGTTGTCTTACTGATTGTCTTGAGTATGATTATAGGCAAGGGTGCTTGATATTGGGACAGCTAAATTTGATCGGTGTGTAATCACTCAAGCAATCACTGAGACAATCACTAAGACAACATTAGTAGTTGGATTCGAACACGCGCTATAGAGATAGTTAACGTTTTTGAGATGGAGTTCTGTTGAGAAAAGGATACAAGTTATTTAAGGTACATTCCATATTTCAATTGCAATATTTATCATTTCCATAGCTTTCAAAAACTTTTTGAGCTCAAACTGTCAAATATTTATAGTGTCATTGCACTTTTCGATTTTGATTGATATTTCCGAATAAATTTTAGACTCATTGCACAATATCAATATATGGTCAAGATAATATGGACTCAGCCAAAATGATTTTTATGATAAAAATTAATCGACGGTCGGACAAAATTATTTTACTACCTGTCTAAGTTTACATGTTTTATTATTTGAATATTAACATACTGAGCTTGGTGTGGTTACGCTCATTGGCTCGGCGGAGAGTCTATGACCTTGAAAGTTTGAATTGTAATCTTTGGATTTAAGTATTTATGATGACTTGATATAAACAATTTTAGAACTGAAAATGATTGTTGATTTTATAGGCTCATGCTGTAGAGATTATTTTTCTGGTTATTTTAAGACCACGGATTTTCTGTTTGTTGCAAATTTACTAGATTTTCATAAAATGAGCCAATCATTAATTATTTTTCAAGTTTCAAATTTTTCAAGATTATATTTTATTAATTTCGTAAGATATCACCTCATCACTTTGACCTAGCAAAGCCTCATCATCTTCTCACGGCGAAACAGTCACATATATACTGCATAGTGTTTAATTTTTCGCGCGGCGGTACCAAACCGCGTTAACCGTTTTTTGACAAGACTGATACCTTTTGAGTATCTTAAATAAATTATAGTTAATTCGAAGCCAAGAGCGCAATCTTTGGAGTGAATTAATGTTGCTCATTTTGAAATAAAACGATCTTGAAACGTACGAGGCAGCCTCGTCGAGGCTTGACTGGAGAAGGATTTTTCGATTCGATCAACTGGAATGATAATAATGCAGTATAAATCGCGGTATTTATTCTATAGAATACTTTGAGGTACTTTTAACAGTGTGATTTATGACTTTATTTCATCATGATACAGGTTGAATGTTATGTTTTGGGGTTTTTTGCCGGATCACTCAAACGAGAAGTGACATTAATCAGAGAAGTGACGTAATCAGTGACATTTTATAAGAATGTTTTCAAGATACATTCACCTAGACCGCATGTTTGATACACTTGTAAGTTTTGATTCACTGAAATAAATTGTGAAGATGGTGTAGAAATAAGAAAGAGATTTCAAAAATCAAAATTACAGTATAAATAATTAATTTATAATTAGAAAAATGCAAAAATAATTGCCTGGCTCTTATTAAATCACACTATCATTTTTCCTTTTGGTCACGCTTCTCGTTCCCGGTACCTCAATATTTCCCGTACGGTACTAAACATCAGCATTCTGGCAATAGATGTGACTTCATAAGTCAATTTCAATATTTTTACGATGTTTTTAATTCCTAAGAAATAATTATGAAATAATTTGACTAAAAATTCAACTTAAAAAAAAGTAAACCCGAAAAGTTACACTCAAATTAGGTTTGCATAGCCCTAAGCCTAATATAAAGTGAATGCAAATTACTCAGTTTTATTTATTTGTGAGGTTTTCTGACTCAACCCTCAGTCTACCATTAAACTGATAGAATCGACTGGTGCTTTTAGATGAATTTTATAATTAAAATATGGATACGATTTTCACCGTCGCTATTGGATTTTAACTCGTAGACTCGACTAAAATAAAAATGTTCTAGACTTTAAGTTAAATAATTAAGAAAAAACGGAAAATGGTCACTACTTGCCGGAAATCGAGTCTACGAGTTAAGTATTTTTTGATGTCAGTAGTATAGTCGTAAGTCTCAATTTTTTACTTTTTGGTGTTGGTGTAACACCAAGGTGGTGCTAGCCCCAGCACCAATATGGTGTTGGTGCTGGATAAGATGCACGAAGTGCAACTTCCAAATGGTGCAACAAGTTAATGGTGCATTTTATTTCTTTGTTGTTTAAAAGTTTGGTGCTTACCCTAACATCTTTTAAAATGGTGTTTAAACATTCAGTTGAAACTCACACCTTCGAAGAAGGTGTTGTTGCTAATTTGAAAGATGCACGAAGTGCAACTTTTAAATGGTGCTATTGTTTTTCTTGAACATTGAATTTTTGCACATCAATTTTTTTCTATGTTTTTAGCACTTTGAAGACCGAATTTGCAACAATATAACACTCGCTGCAATAAAACACTCGCAACAATTTAACACTTTAACACAATAACATTTGTTTACTTTTTTATTCAAAATAAGAGTTGTACAGTAAACAAAGCATACATTCATTAATATCCAAATTATTTGAAAAGTTAGAGAGGAAAAAACTAAAAGAGTNATGTCAGCTTGATCGAGTTTTTGATTGGCTTTCTTCACATTTGGGTCATTTGGAAATTAAGTCGGAAAGCCATGGGATCCCCTTGAAATTGGGTCTGCTTTAAATCGGGTCGGCTTAATGCAACACTTTAATTCACACTTTATTGTTTGATTTATCAGTCTGTTTTTGTTTGAAAACATATATTTATTTCCAATTCGGATTCTTTTCTGACATAATTTGAAGGGTTACTATGAGTACCCTTTTTATTTGATGTTCATATTTCAATAAGCTTTTGATTTTTAACTTTCAATATTTTCACTGAAAGATAATTATACCCAAATTCGTTTGTATTATAATATTATTATTGTCAGTAGTACTAACTCAGTACAAGTAAAAGATTTGTATTAAAATACTGTATTTTCCAAAATTGTTATTTTCTGATAATCATTGAAAAGTATATGTGCTTCTTAAACAGTTATTCAACTTTGTTCATTCCATATGATCAAAACTTTATACAAAAACAAGGATTGTAAATTTATCAACTCATAAAGGTTAAACATTGAGAAGTCAAACTATTTATCAAAGAAAGACGGTGAATCTAAAAACTCCTCGAACAAAAATAAAAAATCGCAAATAGTCACAAGAATTTTCGGAGAATACAACAAAAACCCACCGGATATTGGCTCGCTTGTGCTTTTTTTGAAATTTTCCGATCCTCGAGTTAACCAGTGAATTTATAATTCCTGTTTCTGTATCTCGCCTTCGGATTCTGGTTCTAATTCGGATGTCCACTAAGTTTTATTTGATCGTTAAACAAACTTCGTTAATTGATAATTATCGCATTTTTCTTGTCAATGATTTTTAAAATTGATATTGAAATATATTTGTACATATATTTGTATGTATTAATTGAAAAATTTGCAAAAATATCACTACGAAAAGTTGAGTGAATTAAAATTTCATTGTCGTTGGAAACCATACAGAAATTTGTTCATAGCATTTTCGATTGATTTGGTTCCTACTATATCAAAGGGTATCTTTTGACGTAAATTAGGTTGACTTTCAAGATGCAATGTGTAACATAAATCAACCTTGGCCTTGGATGCCAACTTTGAACTTTAAGGGGGTTTCATAGGTTGGCCATATCTTCGAATCTGGAAGAGCTTTATTTTCGATTTTTTGGAGTTATAAAGGCTTGGTGAGTTAAATACGATTATGAAAATTTAAATAAAAAGTTTTAGAATTTATTGGAAATGATAAGTGTTAAAATGATGAAAACTCTTTGTCCTCTGTTGCTTGAACGGTTCATAATTTAAGCATAGCTTGCTCTCTGAACCCTTTGCTTTTTCTTTATTTCTCATTTCGAAATCTGATATTTCAAACAGAATGATATAAATTAAAGATGTACAGCAGAGTGCGGCGTATAAGTGAAAGTTTTCGAGCCAGAAATAGCGTAGGTTTTTCCGTGGATTGCGTAGGTTTTGCGTGGGTTGCGTAGGTTTTTCCGTGGGTTTCACCTATACGCGTTCACCTATACGCCGCACCCTGCTGTATTTATCATGTTTTCTTTAATAAAATTAAATAAATACATTCTAGAGGATCCTATATCGAAGATCCTGCCTAGTGTAATTTTTATGTCAATCGTCTATGTTTTTATGTTGTTACTGACATAAAAATTACACTAGGCAGGATCTTCGATATATATCTAGACTCTGGATTCTAGAGGATTCTAGATCTTGTTTTAATTGACCAATCAGAGAGTTTCCTTCCTGACTTCGGGCATATAGGTTAAATCAGGCGTAATGGTTAAGATTTTTGGCGAAAAAACTTTCACTTATACGCCCGTCGCCCGACGCTGCTGTACTGGAATCAAAAAATAAATATAAAATCTATTATTTCTGGAATAAATAAAATTTCAATTTATCCCAAACTAAATATAAAATATATTAATTTTGAAACCAGATAAGGAACGGTAAGAGAAAAACTTTCAGTGAACTACACTCGAAAAAAGGGAAAATGTTTTGATATCCCTATCGTCTACGTTTAAACTTGCACCTCACGATGAGGATTCGGAATTTACATATCGGGGATAGTACGAAAATTTTGACTGCGAGTTGATTTATTTATCAAAAAAACTCGCAGTCAAACTTTTCGAGAAAACTCGCGGTCAAAAAAATATTGTTGTTTTATTTTGTTGTTGTGTGACTGCGATTAAAAGTTAAAATTTCGCTGTCATTATATTTTTCTATATCTTCGACCTTATAACGAGCCTTAATCGAATCGATTTTATTAGTCTTTATTAGCCGAATTATTAGCCTTCCCCAAAATGTTCGTTACCACCGCCGCTATATTCTGACGTTACGTTCCATACGTTACGTTCTGAAAGTTTCTCAAACGTTTTGAAAATTTTTTCAAATTATAGGTGTCAGGACCTTTGAGAAAGTGGTGTACCTGTGATTTGACAATTTTTTTCAGGATCTTTGAGTTATTGTTGTGCATTTTGAGTTAATGGCAGGAAGTTCCAGTCAGAACGTTTGATACCTGTTCGTTTTTTGACTGAATTAAGGCTTAATTTTTGGCTTAATTAAGGCTTTTTCATACACCACATACTCAAACTTCCTGACATCTATGATTTTTCGAACTTTGGTCTGATTGGTTGTAAATCAACAAAAAACACATGAAAAAATCGAAAAGTCACAGGACGTTTGTTTGTCAGTAGGTTTGAGTAACTGTACTGGTTTAGTCATCTTTTTTGTATGGTTTTGAGCGTACCCAAAGAAATAAGGCAAATTCTCCCACCTTTTCTCTCTCTGATTGGACCAGAGAACAAGGCCAGCTTAAGCCAAACAAAACAGATGACTCAAGTTGAGTCACTAAACCAGTATTATTTTGAGATTTTTGTCAGGACGTTTATAGTCAGGACGTTTATAGTCAGGACGTTTATTGTCCGGACCTGTATTGTCAGCACGTTTGAGTATGTGGTGTAATATTTGTGAAATTTGGAGAGAATTTTGGAGTGAAATTTTTTTTAAAGCTCAAAAACGGCTTCTGCACTACGTTTGAAAAAAAATATCTACACTGTGTATCTGTACGGTTTTTCTTTGGCCTGGAGTGTTTCCGCTACGAACCCCTCAAACAGGATAATAATGAAAAACCTAAATTTACATAATAAACAGTTTTATTTCGATAAAACACTCGAAAAGTGTCATCATTTTTGTTTGTCATAGCGTTTGCATAACGCATTATTGACATTTTTGCCAGGACGTTTGAGTAACTGACAGGTCGTTTGCTTTCGTGAATTAAATGTTTTTGTTCAAACTTTGTGAAAATCTGCTAGGCTTGCTTGATTATTAAAACTTTGTTTGGCGCTGCTAATTATTTCAAGCTATTTAAAATAGTTAAAAAAATCGAAAATTAAATTTCTAGCGGATCAAACACAAATGGTTTGAACTGTCCTTATAACAAATTCCAGTTAAATTTCATCTCACTCAAACTTATTCTTGCATTTATCTAGCGGTGCAAGTTCAATGAATCAATTGTTTTTTGTCTCACCTCATCTGGTTAACGGACATTAATAATTTATCAATTAATTTCGATTGGAGACGCACTTTTTGGAAGAAAATAAGTTTCTTCAGGGAATTCAAAAACTGAACCCAAAAATGCGATTTTAACTGTACAAATATCAGTTGAAAAGACACATTGTTAGGTCTTAAATGATAGTCTGTTGAACAAAATTCCATCTCACTGAAAACCAACAAGATACAAAAAATGGCCTTGTTGATACAGTTACCTGCCAAGTACGTAACTACGGCGTCATTGCCGACTCGCAAACAAAGTGATATAAAATGGTAGCTTACATTTATATTATTTTTGAAAATTATTAAAATTAAAAACAGCAGAAATAGGTTTCGTCTTTCCAAAATGGTCCATAAAATCACTGGTAGTTCGAACGTGTCACGATAGCTCTTTAACAAATTAATCTTGATTTGACCTGGACATCATTTTGAGTCAATTTATAGTATTTGATTAAAATATTAATAAATCCAACAATAATAAAATTGGGGATTGTCTTTCCGGTTGTTTCTACCAAAAATTAAAGTCGTAATAAATTTGCCGAATCTTCTTTGAAGCGCGCTTCAATACCAGAACCTTCTCTAAAAATAAATTCGGCAAATTTATTACGAAAAAATCCTAATTTATGAGTCAAAATATGATGTGCAGGTCAAAATCAGATAAACTCGTTAAAGCGAAATATTAGTTCAGAAATACATTATATACAGAGTGTTTTTTTACTTGCAAATGAAATTTATTATTAAAGAATAACGGCAAAAAAAAATGGTAACAGGTGGATGTATTTCTCAAAACCCTTCCATATATCGGCTAGAGGCTCGCCTGTTAAATAAATGCCCACCTAGTTGCCATTTTTAATTGACCATAAATACCTAATCGACAATTTTCATTTCGCAAGTAAAAAAAACACATACTGTTTATCCCTTTATTGCCCTCTGGCCTTTATTTGGGCCCTCAAAAAGCGGGGGGGGGGAAGAAAACGACGCGACGTTTGAAAACGCGTTATTCGATTTAGTTCGTAGACAGCTCAAACTGAGCACAATTATCTAATGAATATAAACATTAAAAATTGGTTTGAATCGGACCAATGTTTCTTATTGTTTTCTGAGATTACTGTAATTTTATAATATTAGTTTTTGTTAAAAGATAGAAACAATGGACTGATTTGGACCAATTTTTATATTGTATTATTCACTAGACATTTGTGCTCAGTTGGAGCTATCTAAGAACCTAATCGGCCAAATCGTATTTGAAAGCCGCGTTGTTTTCTCGCCAACGCCCCCCCTCTCCGCTTTTTGAGGGCTCAAATAAAGGCCAGAGGGCAATAAAGGGATATGAGCGGTAAAAAACAAAAACTCCAGGCAGTAAAAAAACAAATCTCACCAGCATTAATAAGCGGATGGGCTCCAAATTTTTGCCTACTACAATGTAAATTGTGGAATGTGTTCTGCGTGTACGAGAAATTTATTTTTCGTATTAAGTCACTAGCGCCGCAGCCGATGAGTCATCAATCTGGCGCACTCCCCAAAATTAGCACGGTATTACAAACTAAGAAACACGAGTTAAAATTCAAGTTTTACATTCTTTTTATTTTAGCAAAGATAGAGTATTTAGGACTTTATAATAAATACAAAAATAGAGCATCATCAATGAGCAATAGCGTAAGCTGAATAATTTTGGTGGTAATGTATAAATTAGGGCCAAGGGTAAAATATCAAGAGCTTAAATTGTCATCATAATTATTTACAATGAGCAGTATTTAACTCGTACACTCGGTACCAACCAATTACCGAAAACCGTTTTCGTTATTATTTCACTTTAATTCTGGTAAATATTTTTTGACGGTGAGTGTACGAGTTAATAAAAGTAGCGTATCATCTGATAATTTGAATAAGTGGAGTATAACTTATACTGTATAAGCTAATTGTATATCCGTTAAAAATAATTGCATTATTATTTTTTTTTAATTTTTCACATTTTAACCTTAACCCTATAAATTTCCGTAAAGACAGATAAACAATTTCAACTTTGAGAGATCAATTTTACAGAAAATTTAGTATTCGTCGCCTTCTTCGCCATCTTCACCTTCAACGGAATCAACTCCGACTTCTTCGTAATCTTTTTCTAGGGCTGCGAGATCTTCTCGAGCCTCTGAGAATTCTCCTTCTTCCATACCTTCTCCGACATACCTGAACCATTTTTTATAGAAAATTTAAATTAATAGTTCATTATAAAACCGTTCGCAAATACATTTTTTCAGTTTTTGCGTCCTTAGACACCGATGGCAAAATTACGAGAAAAAAGTGCGTCGTTATAACACCCCTGAAAAACGCCGGGAAAAAGTGGATCTTTAGAAAAATCTAATACCGATTTTTACAGTATCACGCTGAAATTGATTGGAATAAGTAAAGAGCTTTTATAGGACGCGAACTGGCTTTAATTTTTTTTTCTTCAAATAAATTTAAAAAAATTTAATTTTTACATTTTTTACCATAAAAAGATTCATTTTATATTTAATATAGCTGAAATTTCATTTTTTCATAATTTATTTGAATAGAAAACGACTAAAAGTTGAAGCCTTATGCGTCCTATTAAAAGCTCTCTGCTGTACCAATTTAAACTAATCAGACGGTTTTCCGGATCGAGTTTTCGGATTTATTTGGAAAAATTTGAACAAACAACAGAAATTATGATGGACTTAAATTTATAGCGAAAAAATTCCGTCCTTTAAAGCACGCCTAAGAAACTCTAAAAAGGTTATCTGCGTCCTCAAATCTCACGGGGGCAATCTTTTGAAACAAAAGTGAGCCGTAAGGATCTGTCCTACTAGAATCACCCTTTTGTACTATTCAGAGTCCTTTAACAAATAAAAAATCATTTTTGGTAAATTTGAAGTTTTGTCCTTAAATGTTTATTTTTCCCTATAAAAGCAGATAATGGCATTTTTTNTCTATGATATTGCCGAAGAAGATTTAGATATCGAAAGGGGGTATACATTTCAGTGATAATTTTCGCAATGAAATAAAAATTCTCAACAATATAAGTTTTCATCAAGTGGGAAATTTTTTTTTTGTCATAAAGAATTATACATAATGTATTTCGAAAAAACTATTTTCCATACTTAGTGATGTGTCTATACAGGACATATGGGCATCAACAACAGTGTTTATTTGCGTGTCCTTATAAGGAAATATAGAGAGAATATTCGATTTATCGAAAATTGTAAGCTGAACAATGATATAAGAAAAGTTCTTCATGATTTTTGTCCGTGGTAAATGAACGCCTTTTGAAGGGAAATTCATAAGACACTTTTTTTATTAACTATCTACTAACAAAATTTTGGTTTATCTCTTTTCTACACATAAATTAGAGTCTCACACTAAGTTTTTAAACTTGTCCAACATTGTTTCTTCTGGTGGCTAGTCAGTCACAATTTCGACTATCTTTTGGCTCAGGATTTTGACTGTCTAGCCACCGCGAAGAAAAAAATGTGACATTCCAATAAACTCAGGTGTAAATGGAAATGGTGCAATTTTTTAGACCATATGCAATTTGCAAAAATTTATTTCTAACAAACCGTTTCATCTTGTTTTACTAACTCTAACTTCTTAAAAAGGTATGTTTTGTGTAAACAGAAGATTATTCTGTTCACTGGGAGAGTTTGCTATATTCATTCTAAAACAACTTATCATACGGCAGAACAGCAAAAATTAAACTTAAAAATAGTTCTGTACAAAAAACATTTCGGAGAATAATTTATTATTAGCTTTAATTATTTTGTACCAAAAATTGTTTGAAAATAATATAACCCTGGTCCGAGAAGATTTTCTTTGGGAAACTCAACTGAATAGCATTAATATATGGTATACAATTTAAAGTAACAGTATCGAACAAAAATATTTTGTTTTGAAAACTCGATCAAAAATGAATAAAAATAATTGATGAAATAATGCTCGACCTCATTAAAGGCCAACTTATACTAATTTGAACAGCTTCGCAACCAATTGTATCTCTCGATACTGCTCCCTACGATTCGATGGGCGCGCTCAATGTTGATTTAACTGAATGTTCAGACTAATTGGTAATTTTAACTATTCAAATTTGACGTGAAAGCCATCTGAGATTGCAGATTGATAGAATATTAGTCTTTTGAATTTATCAGTGGAATTCGACGCATAATTTCAAATGTATAGATCATGGTAACAGTCTGTGTATTGATGTGTATGAAAATTGCTTATTGTTAACTCATAGAGGAGAAAAGGTCACTTGATAGCTTTTTTTGCTAGGAATTCTACAGTGGGGGTTGTTCTCGAACTCAATTTGTAGTTTTTCATTTTAGGGTCTTGTTAGCTTTTTTTACGAAACCTTAATAAAATGGAGTTACTTAAGATAGATCCGAATCTCGGCTTATGAGATGGTGAAAATTCTGATTATGCAGTTATTGGGAATGTTTTTGATTTCAGCTTAATTCTGATTGTTGAAATTTGAACTCCGATCGAGAATTTCAGGCAATTTCTTACTTGAATTTTTCGCCTGATTAGATTTATATATGATATTCTCGAGAGTCTCTATACTGAGTAGTTGATTAATGCGAAAAGTCATCGAGTTGCCTTTTCGATTCCGGATAAGTTTGCTTCGTCCCTACAAGTTAAAG
Organism: Oikopleura vanhoeffeni; assembly: GCA_004367855.1. NCBI lineage: Eukaryota > Metazoa > Chordata > Appendicularia > Copelata > Oikopleuridae > Oikopleura > Oikopleura vanhoeffeni. The sequence goes on from SCLH01000830.1 coordinate 308,066, forward strand.
GTGTTTTGGGTGATTTTGGAAATTTTCGTTTTGGTAAATCCAGTTCTCAATATGACGGACGATACATCGAGCTGAATTGTTATTGTAAGTAAATTATGAAATTCGCCTCCGTACAGGGATCGAATTATTCGAAAGAATCCGAGTCCCTTGCTCTAAAAAACCTGCTTTGAGTATCGCAAATGAAAAATCTTTTCCCACACGACGTGACCTCTTTATAGTAAATAGGGTGTCCGAACTGTTACATATTGGCTGTTGGAGAGCGACTCATCCGTTGAGTTCTTGTAGTGGTAAAATGGCCAATATATTCAGCGAAAAGATCGGGCCAAAATATATGTCCGATCGCCTTTATTCCTGGTTCTTATTTTTGCAAAGCTTTGAGATATAGATTGTGTTTATTCATAGAGTTTTTGAAACAAAAATTGTAAAGCTCCGATTCGAGCTTTTTTTGTTGCTTTATTCATATGTGAGTCTTTTCAGCTAATTAAAATAAATCGGATCGATAGTCAGATTCGCACAAAGCTGAAACTGTTAAACGGTTATAGACAGCCTCATTTACTACAGAGGGTACTTTAGGTGGAGAAAATCATTAATCACTGTTATTCAAATTCTTATACTTATCTTGAGGTAACATTACCACGTAATACATTTCCCTTTGGCCACTTACTCTCACTATTATATCTGCGAAAAGCCTACCACGAAACCTTGTTGTGTCCGAAGATCACAAACCTGCTTTGAGCCAGCAACAGATGGTCAAATTGACCAAGACACGGAAGTACGATTGGATGCTGTCTCTATACAGAGAGATGTCGTCCTAAGATGTAAATCTGCGATTGCAGCAATATCAAAACAGCGAACCATCCATTTGGTTGATGGTGCCCAACGGTCAAGGGCGTGTATACAATTTTTATCGACTTTTTGCTCGGAGTATTTTGATAGCCGCGAAGCATATCGATTACGGGTCCTCCCTGGCAATCGTAGCTAGTTTTTTAGCACAACTTGCTTTGTATAATATGGCATTTTTTCCAGAGTACTGAAATTGTTGATCATCAGTTTTGTTTTAGAAAAATAGGGACAATGGTCTGCGTTCGGATATTTTTAATATATTTTTTCTCTAAATAATGGTGCTCAGTTTGCAGCTATCTAGAACCCAATCGATGTGAGTCGTTTTTCAAAATCCGAATTATATAAAATTTTGGCCAAAAAAGCTAATATCGTGCCGAGGAAGGCCCGTAATCGATATTTCTTAAAATTGTTCATAAAATCGAATATAATTATTTATATAAGAGTTGAAGAAATCTACATTTTATAAGGCGAGATTTCTTAAGCAAATCCTAAGGGAGTTCGGGAAGATTCAACCTTCCTTATATACAAGATCACATCTAGGCCCTAGGTGTTTTTTTGGAACTACCGCCACAAATGACGGCTTACTCATATTTGCAACCCCATGAAAAACCACCATAGTGGAGAAATTTGCCAATTAGTAATGCCTAGCTATTTACTTTAAAATGCGAAGGTGGGAATGTGTTCCTTCGATAATTACAAATATACCACTATCCTCCGCCTACGGTTCTTTTTAGTAAAATATAGCATATTATGGCTCTATGTTTCATTGAGTGCATTTGAAATATTATAAAATTATTTTCATATTTTTCTCTTTTCGTGATACCCATTTTACCGAAGCTCGATCAAAATCTGGCACACCAGGCTGCCTTAGCTAAAGTGCGGGTGCGAAATTTAAGCTTAAGGATACGTCCGATTTTCACGCACACACGATTTTCATAGCAAAAAGATGGAAAATCGAAATTGTATACCTCGTTTCAAGGTCGGTCTTATTACCAACACCACACTGCTGTACAGGAGGAGATTTGGCCAAGGTTCAACGAGCTGTTTGCATGTTGTCAAAACTACTGCAATTGCTGAGCTTGGGCCGACTTGATATAAATTCGATCTTATGTACGCTAAACGAGCTTTCGTTCACTGTGAAGTTTTCAGGCTTTGTATAATAGTGAATACCTGGAGATTTGTCTACAGTAATATATCGAAGATTATACCTACTGGTCCTGTAAGACTTGACGTCAAGCATTTTGATTGGTCATACACGAGTCAATGTTTTTGGCATTCGGTGTCAAAGTTCTACGGCCATTAATTAGATTTTATAGTGTAGGAATAACAAACAGGTGAATTTGGCAAAAACCTTAAAAAAAATTTTAAACAAACTGTTAACTGGTTACTACCGAGACTTTTTATGCGAAGATTTGGTCGATTTTGACGGTTTCTGTCCATTGTTATTTTGATTTTTAGACCATATTTCGTCTATAACTTATAAGACTATAAGGACAAAATAGCGGTTTTACTTTGATCAAATATTCAGTGATGATATGTTCGTTTTTTATTAATATTTAGATCTATTTTTTTTACACTTTTGTTGATTTTTTTTGTCGTGTGAGACGATAAGTTTGATATGTCCTGTTGTTATAATATTAACTTTCGCCTTGATAAGCTGAAATAATTGTCATTTATTGATAAGAACAAAATTGACTGAGTCTTTGCTTTTTTGGTTGGCGTTTTATACCCCCGCCATTTTTGGCAAGACTGGCGTCATTTTGTTCTTATCAATCAAGATGACAATTATTTCAGCTTATCAAGGCGAAACTACTGGAGTTCCGTTTCAACCTTATCTTCTCACACGAAAAAAAATCAAAAGTGTATAAAAATATATCTAAATATTAATAAAAAACGAAAATTAATCACTGAATATTTGATAAATAAAGTCGTCCGGTTTTATTGATCAACTCCGATTGGCGGGGAGATCTATCGTTACTTTGGTCGATCATTATTTATTTTTGTTAACAAGAGTTTCGCGGGTCAGACTTCAAATGGTACATTCTTGTTTGCTTATAAGGACATGATTATTTGTTCCCATGAAAAACCGCTATTTTGTGCTTATAGTCTTATAAGTTATAGACGAAATATGTTCTAAAAATAAAATGGAGCTAGAAACCTTGAAATGCGAGCCAAATCTTCGCATAAAAAGTCTGGTAGTAACCAGTTAACAGTTTGTTTGAAAATTTTTTTTAAGGTTTTTGCCAAATTTCACCTGTTTTGTGATTCTACATATAAAATATCATAATTAATGGCCCCGTAGAACTTTGACGCCAGATGCTCAGAAAAGACGTCAAAGTTTTACGGGACCAGTAGGTATAATCTTCGATATATACTGTATACAAATCTCCAGGTATTCACAATTTTATTACAAAGCCCTGAAAACTTACCAGTGAACGAAAGCTCGTTTAGCGTACATAAGATCGAATTTATGATCAAGTCGGGCCCAAGCTTCAGCAATTGCAGTAGTGTTTGACAACATGCAAACAGCTCGTTGAACCTTGGCCAAATCTCCTCCTGGTACAGCAGTTGGTGGTTGGTAATTAAGACCGACCTTTAAACGAGGTATACAATTTCGATTTTCCGATCTTTTGCTATGAAAATCGTGTGTGCGTGAAAAATCTGACGTATCCCGTTAAGCTCTAAATTTCGCACCCGCACTTTAGCTAAGTGCAGCCTGGTGTGCCAGATTTTGATCGAGCTTCGGTAAAATGGGTATTCACCGAAAAGAGAAAAATATGAAAATAGATTATAATAATATTTTCAAATGCACTCAATATAAATAGAGCCACTAATATGCCTATATTTTACTAAAAGAATCCGTAGGCGGAGGATAGTGGTCATTTTTAATTTCGAAGGAACAACATTCTCCACCTTCGCATTTTAAAGGTTAAATATAGGCATTTTATTGGAAATTTGGCAATTTTTCTCCTATGGTGGTTTTTTCATGGGGTTTCAAAATAGGAGAAAGCCGTCATTTGTGCGTAGTTCCTAAAAAACCACCTAGGGCCTAGTGTGATCTCTGTATATAAGGACAGGTGAGATTTCCCGAACTCTCCTTTAGGATTTTGCTTAAGAAATCTGCCCTTATAAAATTTTAAGATTTTTTTCAACTCTTTTATATAATATAAATTATATTCGATTTTGATGAACAATTTTTGAAGAAATATCGATTACGGGGCCTCCTCGCACATATTAGCTAGTTTTTGGCCAAAATTTTTATATAATTCGGATTTTGAAAAACGACTCATCCGATTGGGTTCTCAGATAGCTCAAACTGAGCACAATTATTTAGAGAAAAATATATTTAAAAAAATGATCCGAACTAGACCATTGTTCCCTATTTTTAAACAAAAACTGATGATTAAACAATTTCAGTACTCTGGAAAAAATGGTCCGAATTATACAAAGATGTTGGCTTAAAAACTAGCTTACATGTGCCAGGAGGACCCGTAATCGATATGCTTCACGGCGTCAAATATCCGAGCAAAAATGTCGATAAAAATGGTTTACCGCCCTTGAACCCGGTTGGGCACCAGTCAACAAATTGGATGGTTCGCTTGGTTTTGATATTTGCAATCGCAGAGTTTACATCCTTAGGAACGACATCTCCTCTGTATAGGAGACAGCATGCCATGTACTTTCCGTGTCTTGGGTCACATTTGACCATCTGGTTGGCTGGCTCGAAGCAGGCGTTTGTGATTTCGGACACAGAAAGGGTTTCGTGGTAGGCCTTTTCTGCAGATATAATAGGAGAGTAAGTGGCCAAAGGGAAATGTATACGTGGGTATGGTACCTAAATAAATAAAATTAAAACAGTGTTAATGATTTTTCCAACCAAAGGTACCCTCTGTAGTAAATAGGCTGTCAAAACCGTTTACATTTCAGCTTTTGCGAACGACTCATCCGATTTATTTTTAATTAGCTGAAAATGACTACACATATTGAATAAAACAAACGAAAAAAAAGCTCGAATCGGACTTTTTTACAATTTTTTTTCAAAACTTATAATATAAAAATCTATATTCTCAAAAGTTTGAAAAATAAAAACAGGAATAAATGTCCGATTCGGACATATTTTTTGGCCCGATCTTTTGCTGAATATATCTGGCCATTTTTTTACCACCAAAGAACTCAAGCGGATGAGTCGTCTCCAACAGCCAATATGTAAACAGTTCGGACACCTTATTTACTATAAAGAGTCACTTCGGTTGGGAAAAAGATTTTTCATTTTGCGATACATCAAAGCAGTTTTTTAGAGCAGGGATCGGATTCTTTCCGAAAATTCGATCCCTGGTACGGAGGCGAATTTCATAATTTTTTACTTACATAACAATTCAGCTCGAGTGTTATCTCCGTCATATTGAAACTGGATTTTACCAAAACGAAATTTTACCAAAATTCACCAATAACCCTTTTAACTTGGGTAGGACGATAGTCTAAACTTATCCGGATGACGAAAAGGCAACTCGATGACTTTTCGCATTAATCAACTACTCAGTATAAGAGACGTCTCCCGAGGAAATTCTATATAAATTCGTAATCAGTGCGAAAAATAAGTTAAGAAATTGCCAGAAATTCTCGATTCTGATTGGTTCAAATTTCAACCAATCAGAATTAAGCTGAAATCAAAACATTTCCCAAATAACTGCAATAATCAGAATTTTCACCATCTCATAAGGCCGGATTCGGTCTATCTTAAGTTAACTTCTCATTTATAAGGTCTTCGTTAAAAAAGCTAACAAGACCCTAGAAATGAAAAACTACAAATTGAGTCAAGAAAACCACCGCTGTAGAATTCCTAGCAAAACAAGCTATCAAGTTGCCTTTTCGTCCTCTATGAGTTAACAATAAGCAATTTTCATACACATCTAATCAACACGGACTGTTACACAGTGTCATATTACATTTTGAAATTATGGGTCGAATTCCACTGATCAAATTTCAAAAACTAATATTTCAATCAATTGACAATCTCAGATGGTTTCACGGTCAAATTTGAATAGTTAAACTTACCAAGTTAGTCTGAAATTCAGTTAAATCAACATTGAGCGCCCCATCGAATCGTAGGGATGCAGTTATCGAGGATACAATTTGTGCAATAAGTCTGTTCAAATTAGTATAAGTTGGCCTTTTAATGAGGTCTAGCATTTTCATCAATATTTTTATTCATTTTTGATCGAGTTTTCAAAAACAAATATATTTTTGTCGATACTGTTACTTTAAATGTGTATACAATATATATGCTTTCAGTTGATTTCCCAAAAAAATCTTCTCGACCAGGGTTATATTATTTTCAAACATATTTTTTGGTCAAAATAATAAAGCTAATAATTAAATTATTCTCCGAAATGTTTTTTGTACAGGAAAATAATTTTTAAAGTTTTAATTTTTTGCTGTTCTGCCGTATGATAAGTTGTTTAGAATTGGAATATAGCAAACTCGTGCCCAGTGAACAGAATAATCTTCTGTGTGCACAAAAAATAACCTTTTTAAAGAAGTTAGAGTTAGGTAAAACAAGATGAAAAACGGTTTGTTTAGAAATAAATTTTTGCAAATTGCATATGGTCCTAAAAATGCACCATTTCCATTTACAGCCTGAGTTTTTTGGAATGGTCACATTTTTTTCTTCCGGTGGCTAGACAGACAAAATCTGAGCCAAAAGATAGTAAATTGTGACTGACTAGCCACCAGAAGAAAACAATGTGACAATTTAAAAAAACTTAGGCTGTAGACTCTAATTTATTTAAGAAAAGAGATAAACCAAAATTTTGTTCAAAGGATTGTTTTATAGATATTAATACAAAAAGGTGTCTTATGGATATTTTCCGTTCAAAAGGCGATTCATTTACAACTGACAAAAATATGAAGAACTTTTCTTATATCTTTTCAGCTTAAAATTTCCGATAAATCGAATATTCTCTCTATATTGTCCTTATAGAAGGACACGCAAAAATAAAAAGTGTTGGTTGTGCCCATATGGTCCTTATAGACACACCACAGTATGGAAAATAGTTTTTTCGGAAATAAATTTGTATAATTTCCTTTATCGACAAAAAAAATTTCCCTACTTGATGAAAAAACTTATATTGTTTAGATTTTTTAATGGTGAATGCGAAAATTATCAATGAAAATGGTATACCACCCTTTCGATATCTAAATTTCTTCGGCAAATATCATAGATAGCTTCATTATCTACCATAAATGCACAATCGGAATGTTCTAAGGTCGTGTGGGTGGTCAAGACTGAGTTGTATGGTTCTACTACAGCCGGTCGAAATCTGACTGGGGCTGGATAGATAGGCAAATTGAGTTTTGATTTTTTACCGTAATCGACTGAGAGGCGCTCCATCAGAAGCGAGGTGAATCCGGATCCGGTACCTCCACCAAAAGCATGATATATAAGGAATCCCTAGAGAAAAAAATTATTATTTGGGCAAAGATGAGAATTTTTTTATTTTTTACGACAGAATACAAATTATTTATTTTTTTAAATGACCACTAAAATTTTTGAAAGTACTCTTATTTCAAATTTATTTTTCTACTTTTATCTCGATACTTATACCTTGGTAGGTTTTAACACTTTTTCCGTAGTTAAACGATAGGGAAAAAGTGTTTAGACCTACCAAGGTATAATTATCGATATACCAATTACGGGCGTCCTGGAGATTATTTGCCATTTTGGTGTTATAAAACGCCTGAATTTCAAATAATTTCCAGAAGGCCCCGTAGTAGATACACCTTGCGCTTTATGACCAATAAATTATGGGCTACAATTGAAAACTCATCCAGAGAATGTTTACCAAATAAAATATTTTGTCATACCGGTACTTTGTCCTTATCGACGTACACCACAGTATTAATAAGGACATCCAATAAATTGGTCATTTTCGAGCTACTTGCATACTTTTAAACGAAATCGAACAATTAAAATCTTGCCCAAAGGAATTTTTAAAATATTTATGAGGTAGTTTTTTTAGTTGCGACAGATTTGACTGTGTCACCACAGACGAACCGTATGGGATATCTCAAAACTTTTTTTTGCATTCAACTGGAGAATAAAAAAGCTTAGGTCAAAATTTTCCCGACTTTTGAAAAAATCAAAATTCGAGATTTTCAAATGACTCAATATGGGTATGAAATGAAACCACAAGAAATTCTAAGAATAATGACAGAAAAATAAAATTCCAGGAATTAAGTTTTCGTAAGATTTTTCTTAAAAATAAAGTCGAATTCGTCATTATTTGTCCCTAAAACCGGAAGTTGTTGAATGTCAAATTTCAAAATTTAAGATGTCAAAAATATTCTTTATGAAATTTAAGCGATATAACAGTTTTTACAGGTATTCTGATGTAGTAATAAACTGTATTATATAGGCGAAATCGCAAATAACCGGTCTTAACCGCGAATTACCGGTAAAGCAAACAATTTGGCCTAATCTTTTTTAGTTTCCAGTTGAATGCAAAAGAACGTTTTGTGATATCTCATACAGTTCGTCTGTGGTGACAGTCAAATCACAGTCAAATCTGTCGCACCTGAAAAAACTACCAAAGAGTGAACAGATGACGTTTTTTGCAAATTAAATATTCTGCGTCTATCCGAAACTAATACTCAAAGTATATCAATTACGGGGCCCTCTGGTATTTTTTTGCAATTTTTTCAGCCAAAATTATTATATAATTTGGCTTTTGAAAACGACTCATCCGATTGAGTTCTTAGATAGGTCAAACTGAGGAAAAATATTTAAAGAAAAATAAATTGAAAAAATGTTCCGAATAGGGCCATTGTTTCCAATTTTCTTAACAAAAATATCAGTAATCTCGAAAAAAAAATGGTCCGATTCTATCCAATTTATTATTCACTAGATATTTGTGCTCAGTTGGGGCTATCGAAAAACTTAATCGGATGAGTCGTTTTCCAAAGCCGAATCATATGAAATTGTGGCTGAAAAGGTGGCAAAAAACGACCAGAGGGCCCCGTTATCGATATCTCTTTATTTATTAGAAATCAATAAAACCAACCTGAAGTCCAGTGCAGTTATCAGCTAACTTTCGGATTCTGTCCAAAACCAAATCGATAATTTCCTTTCCAACGGTATAGTGTCCTCTCGCATAGTTATTAGCTGCATCTTCTTTACCGCTAATAAGTTGTTCGGGGTGAAAAAGTTGGCGGTACGTGCCGGTCCGGACTTCGTCAATTACAGTGGGTTCGAGATCCACAAAGACGGATCGGGGGACGTGTTTTCCAGCGCCAGTTTCGGAAAAAAAGGTGTTGAAAGAATCGTCTCCTCCACCTATTGTTTTATCAGAGGGCATTTGACCGTCTGGTTGAATCCCATGCTCAAGGCAGAAAAGCTCCCAGGCGGCGTTTCCTGAATATATGCGTTAAAAATCAGTTAAGAAATAAAAAAAATAGGTTTGAAAACTTAATTTGAGGAAGCAATTTTACAAAAAAAAATAAAAACGCTGCAATTATTACTATTTGACATGACAGAAGAGGTAGCTTTTTTATAGGAACCCACCCTTGTTAGTATAATAACTTGGAGGCCATAAGAGATATCGAGAAACGGTTTTTTGTACCAAGTACACAAGTAAATTTGTGATATGAAAACTTTTGTCTTTTTCCAGGTCAACCGGTTCACCGGTAATTGATTTTTAAACCAAAATTTCAGGAATTCGAATCTCATAAGGCACATTTTTTTCGCCTTTTTTAATCGAAATGTATTTCTTTTTGATAATAATCGGTCTCTATTCGGCAACGGATCAACAGAAGTGTGGAAATAACAAAATTTTCGAACAGCATATTTTCGAAAATAAATATTTTTCGAATATTCCTATGTTTTGCCTCGGAAAAACGGTAATTTCAAAGCTATGTCACCGGTGAACTGGTTGACATGGAGAAAAACAAAAACTTTTTTATCTCACAAATTTACTGTTCAAAAAACCATTTGTGGATATGTATTATGACCTTCGAGTTATTATGCTGACAATGGTGGGTTCCTTAAAAAAAAGCTATCAGAGAGCTTTTAATAAGACGGGTTCAAACTTTTTGTCATTTTTGGGAAAAAAGATTCAGTTTAAACTAAAAAACGCATCAACAGAAACCCCAGTGAATTTTCAATTTTTAATAATTTAGAATGCGTCCGATTGGAAGGTTTCTGTTTTAAAATTGGTTTTGTACTACCGACTCAGAGTGCATTGCTAAAATCGTGAAAACCCCTTTCTTTGCATTGAACCTAGGCTCTAGGAAAAGTAAGGATTGGGTAACCCAATTTGGGTTAACTCTTTATTAACCTGAAAATGCTACCCCTTTGTCGCCCTCCAGCGAGAAAAAACGATTTTCGGGAGACACAAGGAAGGGGCATCCGAGCAAATTTTTGCTGATCGATCGGACCCGAGCTGGAAAAAATGTGATGGGATCCACAAATCGTTTTTTTTCCCTTGGCCACATTAGGTCAATTTTTTCTGACATAAATTTTTTACGGCACACTAAAGTGGACACCTATAATCAAATACCTTTTCTCTTGGAAAAAATAACCTTACTAACAGGGGGATGCGATATCGCAAGAACAAAACCTACTTTCAGTGCCAATATGATATTGGCAATAATCGCCGACTTTTTTTAAGTTTACATTATACTCAAAACTACATTGTGGGGCGGTTATGAATGACAGTCAACTCCCATTGATTGAATTTCCCAAATTTACTCTTTTAATTTGGTGATTTCACGTAATTTTGTCAGATTCGAACCAATTGTGAACTCCTATAAATAAAATGTTTAACCCCGTGTGAGCACAACACTAAATATAGGTGAGTGCAATATTTAAAATTCATCCTAGAAATATGCAAAAAAACCATCGTAGAATTGTCTCCCGTTCGAATACATCTATAAAGAATTTTGGCAAGGATTTCAATAAAAAAGTGACTTATTTTTTTTTGGAAAATTTTGTTCAAAAATTTTACGGATGGGTTGATTTTTGAAGATTTTTTCGAAATCTTGTTACCTCTAAAAAAATTAAAAATGCGACCTACTTGCGTCAATTAAAATTGAAAATAGCCAGTTTTTAGCGAAAGTGTTCTGTCCAGGTTGACACTCAAAAACAAAGATTAATTGGTATACAGAACAGAATATTTTTTTTCAACAGTGAATATTTCAAAAATTTTCAATTTTAAGTATTTCACGAAAATATTTTTACATTATTAAAAAATTTATTCGAGCAATTAAATATTGTCACAAGAGCACTTGATTAGCATATCGACCCAGAAATAATATCAAAGTGTACTTATCTGCTTTATAGGGGAAAATAACCATTTTTTATGAAAAATTGTTGATTTTTTCATCAAAATTTTAAAACCTATTTGAAAAATAATTTTTTGATTGATTATATCACGAATCAAATCACAATCAGAAAAAAACATGCATAGGTCAGATCTTTCTTGCAATCGATTCCCAATATAGAAGTCCAAAATAATTTGTGAACACCAACTGGTTAAGCTGTATCACGTGAATAGCTGTACTTGCTCTTTATCAGTAAATTTTCTAGAACTAAAAAATCCAAAATTCTAGAATATCAACAATGTTGGAATGCAAAAATATATCGTATTCGAACTTCCTTAGCCAAGAAAAAATGAAACTCTACCTACTTGGGCTTTCTGTAAATACGCGGTTGAACAGTCACCTATATATAGGTGTCGGGTGCTTGGCGGACACTTTTGCTGCACACGGAGCGCGCCTTAATACAAATGCGGAGATAATACTTGTGCTCGTATTCTCACGAGTGCGCATGACTCTACGAGATTCCGCCTATTTCTACAATAGTATCAGAAGGAAGTAAAATGAGAGAACCCCGAAAACAAGTTGAGAATAACGCACAAGTCATTATCTTCGATATGACGTTATTTCGAACGCTTAGCAATTTTTTTTGAACAAAAAATGTATTTCTGTCCCCATATGGATCAACGAACCTCCAAAGAACAAAATCCTAA